>VZRL01001644.1:0-289366 GCA_013397895.1 Origma solitaria | reverse complement strand
TGGCCCTCCCCGCGTGCGGGAGAGCGGCGGAGGCTCCGGCGGCCCCGGGGCGGGGTACGGCCGGCCGGGCGTGCGGGCTGCGCTGCGTCCTGCGAGGCGCGGGGAAGCCGAGCCCGGAGCGCTCCCAGCTCGCACCCGCGTAACCTGAGCCTCTCCTCTGCCCAGCGCTTCCCTGGGAGCCCGCGAGGGGCCGGGAGGAGCGGAGCGCCCGCCGTGCCCCGCTGCGCTGCAGCCGCGGAATCGCCGCTCCAGTGTGCCCCAGCTCACCTGGTCGACTCTCTCTCGAGTTAGAAGGACATTAAACGCACATCCTTGCTCGTAGCCTTCGCGCGTCCTTCCCCGGGCTGCCTTCAGTTGGCCGGCGCAGCTCCCCCCGTCCGCAGGTACTCCTCCATGTCTGCAAACGACGGAGAAGCGTTAATGTCTCGTCGGAGCACACCCGTGTCCATGTGTGCGCAGGAATGCACATGTAGATGAGATTATACCCTGCCACGCACACCTACCGCTGCGGCTGTTTCCCGAGAGACTGGGAGAGAGAAGAAAGGCAGGAGACATCACATGACCAGAACCTTGGGGAGGTTCAAGTAAATTTTCTCCTGGTCTAGGTTTTCACTCGATCCTGTCGGGGTGGCTTTGCTTTTTGATCTGAGATGAGGAAAGGAAAACTCTATATTGCTAGATGTACAAGGTTGTTGTCAGGATGGTGTGATTTTTAGGTACAGTGGAAGTCACACAGTTCAAAGAACTTAGGCTGAATACTTCAGGCTTTTTTCTCAGAATTTAGTAGGTATCCAAGTGTAACATTAACTAAGCATCTCGACAATGATTATTAGTAGGGTCAGCTTGCTGAGATCACTGATTTGACCTGAAGCACCAGTTGAGTGAGGAGTACCTTCTAACAGAAGCCAATTCTTTCTTGCCTTACATACATGATGCTGACCTAAATGTAGGGCCTTTGCTGGAAGATGTGATGAGCACATTGGAAGAGGTCTTTCCCTCTAGACAAAAGCCTGAGGACACTCTTTGTACTCTACAGACTTGCAGAATGATATCTGTAGGTAAGGTCTCGAGGTCACACTGAGCAAATTACTTACGTGGTCTGTCAAGATGCCACACTGCAACTATCCTTGTGCAGGTTTTCCAGTGAAGGATGCTATAAGAAAGTCTGATAAATTCATTGTCATCTTGCAGTTAAGGTTTCTTTGGGATAAGCAGATCATCTAAATATCCTCTTGCAGTGTACAACTCAGAGATGTAAATTAATTTGGAGTTTCATAAAGGTAGCATTTGACATTATTTAAAGCCTCTGCTAGAAATAAGACAATATTCTGGAAGATTCTTAGACCAAGGGGCTTTAACAAAGTGAGAATGTTACTCATGGGAATAAGAAAACAAAGTATCCACTTTGTAGAAGTGGCGTGAATTAGTTGCATACAGATCAGTGCACAATTGTATCTTTCCAAATATTCCCCTAATGCCATAAAATCACATTAATAGAAAAAGAAAAGAAAACACCACACAAAACCCTATGCTTTTAAAGACATCTAAACAGAAGAAGTTAACAACTTTAGGTATTTTATAAATACTCATCACATGGAAGAGGAATTCTCCTTTGAATAGCAGTTGGTTGGAATAGAATACAGAGAAAAAAAGCAAATCTCCAATAAAAGTAAACCTAGGAGGTAAGGGTGCATACAATGTGTAGACATTTCTAGGGGGCAGCTCTCCCAGAGTGCCAAGACTCCAACAAGGGAGAAGGAAGCTTGGGAAATTCAAGGCAAAATGTCAGAGTGGCAGTGGGGTAATGAGGAATGTGCACGTGCACTGAGGTGAAATACTTTCTGGCTTTCTGGAAAGCAGCTAAGAATGGGGTAAAACACAAAATACAGGGACAGCGGGAGGCACCAGTGCAAGAAATAACTAAAAGCAAGCAAGTGCTGTCACCAGCCCTGTTAAGGCATTACTTTGCCTTTTGAGTAAGGCCAGCACTGTCAAGGTTTTGAGTTACTTTTGGATAAGATGTGAAGCGGAAAACCCTCAGTATTCCGTCATTAAAAAATGCATGACATGCCTTGTAAGGGCTGTTTATCTCCTGATAACTGCCTGAACTTCAATTCTAATAAATTACATTCTGCCTATAATCCTTATATTCACCTTACTGTTTCAAGTGCGTGTTTCTCCATAGTGCCTGGACCAGAAAAGGAAGCATAGTAGCAAACAAAATCCACCTTCCATGCCCCATTTGGGAACACTATGTTGTGCATTGCTGGTATGCAACATAGATTTATGCATAGTATAGAGACCCTACCAGAAGTAGGGCCTCTACACTTTGAAATCAGAAATTGAACATGCTGATTGGCATCTGTGTTTTCTCCTCATCTGCTCTTAATTTTTTTTTTTTGCACTTAAACAAACAAGTTGACCTGACTGAAAAAAGTACAAAACTTACCAAAGAGCTCAGAAAGATACTCAGTCACCTCTTGCACAGATTATTTCTCAGTGTATCTAAAACACAGCTCCAGAAGGTAACATGAGACTTTTAGCAGTTTTCAGTCACAAGTAGCGGCACTGAGGGTTTGTTATGAAACAGAGGCCTTTGGCCTCAAATTAGCATCATGCAATATTTGGAACATCTACTGTTGTACACAAAGAAACTTCTGTTTGGGAACACACTAAGATTTTGCAAGCCAAGGAGTTTCCTTGTTGCACAAAACTTGTAACAGTGTAATGAATAATCAACAATTTTCAACATGCTAGAGATAGGAATCTGCCGTGCCCCTGAATACATAACCTAGGCATCATCATGCACTAACAGAATAAATATGAGAGATAACACAGTCCATAGTTTCAGGTCTTGACTAAACTTGCAAAAAGTGCTTTAATACTGTATACAAACTGGATTCTCCCAATCTTGTTGGTCTGTGTAGAAAGACTTATCCCCACCTCGATCTTCTATTCATTCTTTCCGTTGTGAGAAAGGGAAAACAAACCTGCTCCTAAGCCAAAATCCTTTCCTGTTTACTCCTCTGTGTAATGGAAAAGTCAAGCAACTAAATGAGGACCAATCTTTGGACCTTCTCATGCATATTTCCTAGGTGCTACTGAAAATCTGCTAGTGTCTGTTTTCTGTAGAAGTGCTTTGCCATCATGCTGATGCACCGTTATTACTTTATACCATAACAGGTGTACCTTTCAAAAGAAATCTTCAGAAAAGCAAGATCCCACATCACTTTTCAGGAGAGAGAAAGTCAGGTAAAACTGGACTCTGTTGCAGGAATTCTAAGGGTTTTGCTCACACACTGGGAATGCCTATTCTACTCTTACTTACATATTTCTTTTCTTAATGTTTTACTTATGCTTTTCTTCATTATTTCAATGGAAAATGTGTTTAAAGATTTTTTTTTCCCTCACGTTTCAGTCCACATGGAGCTGAACTTCTGTTAAAAAAGTTTTTTGGATCCATAAAGCTGAAGATGATGTCTTGACCTAGGTGTCAGACACATAATGTAAGACAAGCGCTGTACTTAACCTCCTTGTTCTGCCAAGTCACTTAATAACAGTTCTCTGATTCTTTTTAAGAGCTCATGATACTGATGCTACTTAAAACACTCCTGCACTGTCTAGTCATGGTCCTACACTTACCAATTTTTTTGCTGTAGCACGTACTCATGAACTGGTGAACATTTTGGTCTATCCACTATATGATCCAATACAAAAAGGTGATCTGTTTATAAAGAGTTTGAAATTCAAGTATGAAAGACAAACAAGCAACAGAGCAATCAGCAAGCAGAGTGCAGTCCTTGTACAGTGTAAGTATGTCTTCTGCCTTCATCTTTTTTTTTCATCACTAGTTTGTACATCTTGCATTAACTACTGAAATCAGTTCAATTTTTAACATCAGGTAGTCTTTAGAATACTGATTCTTTGATGTCTGACTTGGATATTCTTCTTGTCTGTGCTACAGAGGACTTTCCTGGCCTTGAATAAGTCACAATCCTTTCATGGTTTAATTTTTCCCAACTGCAAGTGTGTAACATATATATTTACCTGCCTCAGGCATGACACAAGGCTGTGTGATACAATATTATTGGGTTTCCAGGTGAATCCATGTTCAAAGGAATTATATTAATATAGTGAGCAAAGCCTGTTAAACCTCTTCTCATACACGGCTTCCAAAGATCCACCAAAATTATTACAGACATCAGCTCTTTTTCTTATATTCTTCCAGACTAGTAAATTGACAGCATTGTTCTCACCTGGATCAGCAGTTCTATCTATTGTAAGCACCACTATCTGTTCTGTCTCTGGGGGAATGCTACTCTACCATTGCAGACTCAGAACTGTGATAGCTCAGTTTTCCTTCACCCTGCTGCTACCACTGTCTGTTTCATCTCGTTCAGCCTAGGTGTTTGTTATTCCTTCTGTTCTATGAGATAAAGACACAAATAGAAGCACAGCTGTTAATAAATGGTGGAAGTTTTTTTTAACTGGAAACTCGAGATTTCCAAATCACAGGGAAATGGATGCAAGAATTTCACTTTTATTTTTTTCTCAATAGGATTCAAGAAGGACCACTTTCTCACTCCCACTGAAGAGGATCCTGCAGTTATTCTTTCCCTGTGCCTGCTGCTCATCACCCTTGCTCTGCCAGCAGCAGAACCGCACAGTGCCAACAATAAGCTGCCGTTACTAGAGGACAGTAACTTGAAAACAGCATAAAAATTCAACCACCAGCAAACGTTAAAAGCTTTGTTGGTATGTCTCAGCATGGCTGTGGGCTGTAAAACAACAGTCTGTGTGATTGATATATCCAGCACATACTACACAATCCTTTTGAGCATCCTGTAAAAGAAGAACAGACAAGAGTGACACAGTTTGACAGAGACGTCTGGATAACTGCCTCCCTGCATAATTGCCAGACTGACAAGGAGCTGGCAGGAACACCCTTCACAGGGTACCCTGCTTGCTTTCTCCAGAGCCAGTGCATATCTGAATAACCATAACTGGGTGCAATAATGGCATCCAGCCTGACACATTCTCTCCCTCCTTTTCATTTCTGTTCATCCCACCCTGGCTCTCTAGTCATAATGTCTGCATACTTCCAGTCATGATGGCTAGTGGCGGTGGCAGTGCTGTTCCTGTTCCTAAATCCAGCAGGTAGACCTGCCAAGGACCTCACAGCTGTCAGAGGAAATAAAACTCAGCAGCAATATCCATGCCTGGTTCATCATGTGACCCCTTTACGCCAAGTCTGCCAATTTTCTGGCACCATGGCAGAAGTGAATCAAACAGCTATTAGCTGTAACCATGTCAAGGAATCCACAGGTCTTAAAAATAGCTCTGGGATCCTATGTCCAAACAGTCAGATCTTTATAAACTCCACCTCCTTAGAAAAGGCTGCATGGTCTTTTTTCCTAGACTCTTAAATCTGTTTCTCCCTACAGCAATTATAGTCAGGACAACACTACTTTATTGCTTTTGTGCCAGTCACAGTCCCTGAGAATTGTGTTTTCAAAGCCATTTAATCATAGTGTCCAAAGCTATTATCTAAACTAAACATCCTTAAAAATGAGATGATCTGGACATCTGTAGTAGGCATTTGCCTATCTAGTGACAAAATATTTTGAATACTGTGTTGCTTCAGTGTCTTCTGTGCATACGTAAGAGTCCAGGAATCATAAAAAAGTTTCCCATGTGGTTTCTGGAAAGGAAAATTGCTCTGGAGAATTCTGAGGAAAGTAACATTTTAGTTCTAGTATTTGACTGGTGTTAAATTCAATCATTTTATCTTTGTAATTCATTAAAAGCTGGCTCCAAAAGAAATATAAAGGAGTAAAATATATTTTTGTGAAACAAATTTCTGACCTTTCTTGAGTTCCACTTTACTGATATGATATTTTAAAAAGTATTCTATTTATTCCACAGTATAAGCCTACCTGTTGAATTTGGTTGCTGTTCCTGAGGTTTATCATTCATAGAGCTCTAGCTGTTCTACATCATATCTTCCTTTGCTACACTCAGTTAATTTATAATTTCTTGATATCTGGACACTAATTCTATCTATAAATCATTAATAGAAAAATCCTCTATTCTCTGCATGCTTACCATTTTTTTGTTAGGTACTGAAATCACAGAAAAATGCTGTTTTATTAGTTGGTGGTCTTCAACATTTGCGAAGTTAATTTGCATGTAATATAAATATCTGCAAATAATAGAAATATATTTATTACATGTATATGCTGCTTCTTTAACAGATTTGGTTTATATTTGGTGGTTTTGCAATTTTCATTTTGATAATTTCATCACACTGATGTAACAGAAAAATATTATCAGGGTACAAAGCGGTACAAAGACTTCAAATGCTCTACATGTTTGCACTATGAAAGGCTTTGAGAAGCAAAGAATGACCTTGGCAGAATATGTTGTGTGGATTTGGGAGAAGACATTACTCTAATGCTTGCCAAGATAGGATACACAAATTTATTTTGACTGATTGCCCATCTTCCTTGTTCTTTGTGGTTTAAGCCAAAACTTTTCAGATTTTGAACAAAGGTTTGCAAGTCTCCAGAGCATAACTGACCTCTTACTGCTGAAGGTATTATCCATGCAAACCCCTTCCAGTTAGTTGTGTAACTGCTTTTCAAGGACAGTGCCCTAATCAAGGCGTTGTGCCTGACACTAATAGTGCAAGTCAGATCAGTTAAAAAACAAATGTCACAATTTTCTCTTGAACTTCATTAACAAAGCAACAGTACTGAGCTGCTGCTTTTAGTTTCATTCCCCTAGACACAAGATTTGGAGGTGATTTTCTTTAGAAATATTATCCCCAATTCAATTATATTGACTTCATTAGGTGGTTTCTAACATCTTAATTATAAGCTGAATAAACTGCCTGCTTTATGTTGAAGAGAACAGTCTCCTTTTTAATTTTTATCCAAGATAGGAATGTGTATTAACACATCTACATATTAGTAATGAAAGTCTTGAGATTATAACTATTTGTTTACTCTGTTTAACGAGAACAAAGGATCCTTTACAGGGTGGTAATGTACCTTTCAGTCTATAGTAAGAACTACTGCAGCCACTTTCTAATAACTTCTTTCACCCTCTGGTGAAATATGCTCACGTATATATGAAGTATGGAGAGATACCAAAAGTAAAAATAAAATGTAGACTGATGATACTAAATAAAGAAACTAATATCCCTTCTTGAAACTCCTAAACCCAGAATTTTTTGAGTTTTTATCGAATTCCATTGTATATTCTAACTCCCCATGTTTACTATGAATTGTAACAAGATATATTCCTTCTCGTTCATACAGAATGCAGATTTATTTGGGTTAAGTTCAGTAGAAGCCCTTGCACATTATTTTAGCAACTTATTATTTAAAGTATGAGGAAGGCCTAGCTTTCCATGTCGGTTAATCTACAGGTTTAAACTCATTAAACCTTCAGAAAAGGTACCTTTCTCATCATATATTAAAGCAATCTCCTAGTTCAGATCAATCCTTTTTTCTCTTATCCTACCAATTAACTTTTAATAGAGTAGATAGCCATTTGCTACATATTTAGGCAGCACATAGTTATCTTTTTTTCCCTGAGTAGAGTCCCTTTCTTTTCCACGTATCTAAAAGTCCCCCCAGATGCTTAAAACTCAAATTTGGTTTGTGGGAATCTTCAGTCTCAACACAATGGTCTGATATGATATATACTTCTGTGGAACACTATACATGTCCAGATTTTTTTTTTTTTTCAGATTTGAAGCATTTGGGGTAGTATATACGCTACTCCATGTTTGTCTAGATATCGAAGAACAGCACAGCTCATATTTTTACCATAGTAAGTAATCCAGTGTTTGAAGGAAGCTGAAGAGCATCTGAAAAGTATCACTTTTATTATGGAAGAAGAATATAGCCAATTGGAAAGGCTTGCAGAAAGTTTAAAAAATCCTATTTTTTAAATGCAGAATTTCCCCTACCTTGAATAGTGCAAAGCAATTTATGTCTAAAATAAAAAAGGACTATTTATCTAACTCATGTGAACACATATGTTAATCAGTCAACAAATACAAAATTCTTTGTGTGCAATCTTTTTTCTTAATATTATCTTTGGTTCTTATTTTTCATTCTATAACTATCACTAATGACAGCATATTAAAGAGATATGTATCATAAACTCCTGGCTCCTCCATCCTTCCCTCTTTTTAAAATACTGAAAGTAAAGAAGTTAAATTCCAAAGCATTTTGATGATGTCTGGAAAGCCAAAGACATAGCTATAAAGAGAAAATGTTTCTATTTCCCCTCCTGTCAATGAAGAATTAGACAAATTGTTACTTTTTGGAATAATAATGATGTATATCTGAAACTTAGACTAGCTTTATAAACCTGTCAAACAATTTGTTTAAAACCACAACTATAGTATATTTGGTGCAGATGCGTGTTACAGAACCATGTGAGGGTGTTTGTTTTGGTACATGGAAAGGCATTCCAACCATCTTATTTTAGTAATTGTACCACACCAAAGACAACAAAAGCTGTCCTGAGATTGAAGTGTATGATGCTTTCAAAGCATGTTCATTGTGAATAGTCAGAAGGTCAGAGGTCTGGATTCCACTAATGTCTCGCATTCTAGTCTTGCTGCAGAAGATGGGAAAGTATGAATGAAAATGTTGCTAGTAAGCCTGAGCTTACCATATGATTTTCTGAGTATTTTGGCATTCATTGGTCTAGAAGATATATGGAGGCTCAAGAATTAGAGAGGCAAAATCTGTCCACTTTGCAATCTCAGCTAAGCTTTTGCACAGCACCAGTCATGGTCCAGATGGTTAAATTCTGGGGATGGGGGAAGGATGCTGCTGCCATTCCTGCTCCCCGCTATTCGTGGTCCTTAGGCCCAGTGAAGGCAACATCTGTGTAGAGCCCTCTCTTTGCTGAAGCCCAGCTTTAAGGGGTCTGGATGTTGTCCCTATGAGAAGTTCAATTTCAGAAGAACTTCTTTAAAAATGAAAGGTACTTTTAATGAATCAAAATTCTGTGTGTCATTTTCTCTGAAAGGTGTGTGGTACATTGCATTAATGGTGACATGAAGATCTTCTTAAGCAAAGCATTAATTGCTAAGTGAACTGTTTAGGTTGCTCTACACTTTTAATACTGTAATTCTTTGAATATCCATGCTTTATTTGTATAACAACAACTCCTAAAGCACAGACAAATGAAACAACTTACTCAGAAAAATCATGGCCTAAGCTGGAAATGAAATCTGATGAGACCATCTGCTCATGGGCATAAGCCCATCTCCTTGTGAAATGATAAAAGGGCTTTCATGTCATATCTTAGCCTTTCTCTTTGGCTCAGCAAGTAATGATTTGAAGAGAGAGACCTAGTGTTTACTGTTTCTTGGTATAAATGTCATTGGCTGCAGTTAAGATACTGTTTCTCTTAGATTCAAGAATTAGAATGGTCTTACAGGAATGTTTATCACCTCACCTAAAGCAGAATATGTAATTCTCTTTACTGCAAATACATGCATTTCCACCACAAATTAATAGAAAGTCATATAGGATTGAATTAATTCAATCCATGGTACTTATTCTGTCTTCTAGTTACAGAAAAAAACCCCACATGGATATTTTTAAGCTGTCATAAGTTCTTTGATAATATGAGTCAGACATGGGGGGTTGTGGTGGCATTATAGGGAGTAACACCGCTCCTCTGCACTGAAAGAACATGCATAAAAGCAACAACTCCTATCACAAGACACCTTAGGCAATGGACACTGTTCGTTCTTCTCTAGTTTCAGACATCAGAAGCTATGACAAGGGGCTAGGAGGTCTGCAGAATAAAGAGGCTGCTGTGGTCACACCCTCCTCTTTGCCTGCACTGGGCTCAGCAAAAAGCAAACTGAGCTGGCCAAGAAGAAGTTGATTCAGCGTGCTTTGCTGAAAAGTCTCTTAAACTGTTCCAGACAAAACTATGAGGAAGGATGACAGCGACAACACCATCTATCCTTCAGGCGAAGTCTCCCCCTCCACCCACTGCCAGGTTTTGAACTGCTGCCAAAATGAATCATCTTTACTTTAAAATACACTAAGAAGTTAATGTCTTGCACAGGTTGTTCCTTAGTTCATTTTAATTGTCTTCTGTGCCTGCACAATCTACTAAAAGTTTCAATTATGGTTTATATTGCAGCACAAAATAATTTGTGGTTTAACTTCAGGTAAAAAGGCTGGACCTTGCTTGGTGTTATTTGCCACATTCTTTTGTACAGTGTGATCTGAAGCTACAACAGGAAGAGGTGAAAGCTGATGAGAACTGATTGAGACTGAAACGCTTGCTTCAGAAAATTTTGCTTTATGTTGCTAGCCCTACAAATACATTCCCTTCCCCCTGTACTTACTGCTTCAGGCTTTTTCTTTGGTCTTGCCTGCACCACAGAAGTTGCAATAATTTAACTGAATCAGTTTCTTAAGGAACATGTTTAAATCAGAGTAATCTTCCTGTATGAAGATTCAAAGCGCCCTTGAGTAGTTTCCAGAGATAAGACCTTTTATCAGCAAATCTTTCAATTAGTTCTTTTTCATCAATAGATCCCAAAGCACTTTATAAATTAGGTTACTGCCATTTGCTCTGTTTTGGAGATGACGAACAGACGAAATTATTTGCTTAATGTGTGCAAGTAGAAAACTGGGAATAAAAACCTGTGTCTGCTCCATTCAGTGTTTCAGCCACAAAATTCCGTGGGGTTTCCAAGTTTTCCTGCTATGAATGTGCTTTGAGGATCCAATTTCTGCTAACCTTGTAATGATATACCAGTAGTTTCATGGCAATTGTCTGGGACTTTAAAAAAAACCAAAATAATAGGTCTTATTTTGTGTACTGTAAAACAATGGGATTTTGTTTTGTTTTTAAAATACGGTAGCTCATCTTTTAGGGTTTGCTATGTAAAAAATACTGAAAGCACCTGTAAAATATCTAGAGCCTCTATTCCTCCATCAAAGTCAGGCCACGGAAAACTCATTCCAAAGTTATATTTGGATATAAGTAAACCATGTAAGAGTCAAAATATAGTGCTATAGAAGGATATAAATCAACCAAAGTGTGAGCATACAACTGCTTTACCAAGGAGCAAGAAGGAATAAAACTGTATTAAAACACCATCTCATTTTCCATCCAGCCTTCAGAATGTGGAGATAAGCTGAGCTTACATTCTCACTTAGACCATCTTAACACTTGCTATGGTCTGCTGGTGGATGTTCTTCTATTAAATGTTCTTTCTCTATCACTGGACCTGAGGGATGTAATCATGCCTCCATCCTTGGAGGTTTCCAAGGCTGAGTTAAACAGACCCCTGATTTAGTGCTGGCAAAAGGCTTGCCTTGAGCAGGAGGTTCAACTGCTCAGGAGAGCCCTTCCAAACAACATTTCAGTAGTCCTGATGTGAATGCAATGGATCTTGCATTTAAATTGGTCTGTAGTACCTGAAAAGAAACAGCCCACCATCATGAGAATGGATAAGATCTTGCAGAATTACTGTGTTGGGAAAGTTCTTCATCTCAGAAAAATGGAAACACTCAGTTTTCTATAGGACACTCTCTGTTACCGTAGAAGAAGAAGAATTAATTAGGTTTTCATATTGGCTAGGTCTTATATGCAGAAGCATTTTATTAATTGGTCACAGTTATTAACCCAGTTTTACAGATGAATAAGAAGCTGAGTTCCTGGTACAAATGATACTTAGTCCTTTTTTATATCTTGGGATTCTTCTTTCCCTTTTCAATAAAAGAGAGAAAATTGCAGATCACCATGCATATTGTAATCTGTAACCTTTTTCTTTGTTTAATCTTTTTGGCCAGTACTTCTAAAGGTTACTAACTTGCAAGAAGGATGTGATCATGGTAAAGGTACCATGATTTCATTTTATTATCAATGCCTAAATAGAACTAAGACAATTAGTTCTAATTCTGTTCAGGGAAAAAGCCAAACCAAGAGAAGTGCAAACACCCATGGTATATGCTATGCAGGGAATAGCTAATCTGAATCTGCCATTTTTATATATTCAGTAGTCTAACTAGAATTACTCCTAATTAGAATGAGGCAGAAGAATTTAGGGGAACCATTTGCTGCCTAAAAATACAATCACACCTCAAACATATAGTTTGGCATATAGTTACTGGGCTAAATTATGTTTGGGTGAAGAAGCTCTTTAAAGATTCTGGTAAAGTCTGAATGTCCTGTTCTCCTTGTTTTTAGACTATTTTTTCTGTGCATTTAAAGTTATTTTTTTCATGCTACATAAATTGGTCAGATAGTAGTTAGATCTGAAATGAAATATCTTATCAGACAAAATATTTGCATTGATTTCGGCTGACGTTTTTTTCCTCAGACTTTTTACTCAGTGTGTTACATCAAAAGAAAGCCAGATTTTGAAATGAGGATGTTCTTCTGTCAGTGGATTCCTCTGCTCAGGTTTGTTACTTGTCACATTTGCTATTACAAACAAGGGAATTCTTGACTTCCTTTAAATCAGTGGGAGTTTTTACTCTGCCCACAGTGGTAACCTTTGGGTAGAAGTGTTATTTTAAAAAATAATGGAGTGCTTGTGTTCAAGACCTTTCTTTGGAAATAAAAATATATTCCGTTTCAAACATTTCTATATATTTCTTTACGACAGTGAATAATCTTTTATAGTGCTGAGTTTTCCCAGAAAAGCTGACGATTAATAGTTGCTGAAGTAACAGTAAAGCAGAATAAGGATGGATATTTATCAAAGCTATCAAAGTTATTTTACTTAGAGTGGAAGTTAATGGTATTTATTCAGTGTCTCCTACTAAGCTCATTCACAGAATACTGTCTTTCTATGAGATATATGTGTACATCAAGACAAAATCAGAAGCAGACTATATAAACATGAGTACATTAGATTTCTTGAACACAGATTCATTGTGGTTTTTACAACTCTAGAAATCATTGCTTCAGATATAGAAAAGTAACAAAATGAAAAGAAGCCATATTTAAAATTCTGGGGAATTTCCCCCCAATGTATTACTTGCTGAAAAATGAAGTAATATACAGAGCAACAGATACATATTAGGCATATTCTAAGATGCTAAGTCAGCACTCCTGCTGATTTTTGTTGCCATAAAAATCATATGTTATTCTTTTATGTAACTGCTCACAGTACCATCAAATGAAGAACAGCTGTCAAACTGTCAGCTCATGCGTCTGACATGACTTGATAAGACGAAGAAAAGATATACAATAAATTAAATGAAGTTTCAAGTTCAATAATCTTATTTTTGTTGGAAATTCTGAAAGATATTTTATGAAACTTTCAGTAGGGTAAGATGATGTGCAAACTTTGTGACAATTTATATTTATAGAAGAATACAGTACAGGAAATCAAGATACACATGTGGATGAACTTGCTGCAAATAAAACTGTGCAGGAATAGGCCATGGATTTCTAACTGTTCCCATTTCACATTTCCTGTAGTGTTGGTGCATGAAGAAAACTCTTTTGTTGCCTCATTCTAAATTAAATAAACATGTTTCTTATTCATTTCACCTACTTTAGTTTGGGATTTTTTATAAACAGGGATTTTTTTCCCCTTACATAAAATCTAGAAAGTTTTGGGAGCATAAACCTCCAAGCACTAGGGCTAGAGAATACATGTGTTCTCCTTTTACAGCTTTCTGGATCACAAGTGGCGTCACACTCAAATCCAGCACTCTGATCTGGCTTGTCCCTTTGTCCATACTGGATTACAATTACACGCGACTCTCTGTTGGAAGCAGATTTCTTCAAAACATTACCAAACTTCTGAGCCAAATAGCGTGACCTCAGGATGCCCTGGTAATGCCCCCTCCTGCCGGAGCACTGTAGGGCCTGCAACCATCTTCATCCTCCGCAGTGGCTCTTCCCAAAGCAAACCTCACTGGTGCCCATGGCACATGTACGGGAGGGGGGTCCTGGCATGACCAAGACCCAGCAGAGCTCAGAGGAAAAGCTGGTGGGATGAGGCTTGGAGGACCTGGGGTTTTCCTGCAGCTCTGCATAGTCTCACTCACCCCACCCCGACATGATTTCTAGGGAGGGACTGTCTTCCATGGCTGCTTGTATCTGCCACAGTAGGGAAATTCTGATGGGCGGGTTTTGAAAACAACTGAGGGCAGGATGCGCTGGCCTGGAGCATGTTCGTAAAACAGATCCTTTCCCTCTGAAGAAAAATGAGCCAACAAAGACTGACAAGAGGGCTGGACACAGCCCAGTCTGCCCTACTACCCAACAGTGGGACACAGAGACATCACCACCATTTCTCTCCATCCACTTCTCAACCACCCTACCCAACCACCATAGCCAGTTAATACAGGTAAGAAACAGAGACTCGGCTTGCATTTTATCGGGCAGTTACATAAGGACCATATGTACGGAATTTTTATAAGTTCGGTGGTGCAGTCTTTATGATCAGAAGTGTCATTCCCTAATATCTGAACTGCGCAAATAAAGACCATGACTACATGCATTTAAATGTAGATCAAAGTGTTCCTGATTTCAAGACACAAAGCACAATTTTTCAATGCATTATAGCATCCCCTAGAGCAATCTTTATCTTGTAAGTAATGTACAGAAGAAGCATTTTGGGTTTAGACAAACTGAACTGATTTCAACAAGGAAAAAATTTGTGAAAAATTACACAAACAACGTCAAGGACCTTGAAGAAGGCAATACAGATGACTGTCAGCCCATTCATACTTGTGACTTCTAATATTTCCTTCTGTAAATAAAAAGAATGCAAAAATGATCCAGTTTATCATCTTCAGACAAAGAAATCACCGAATCTGTGTGCTTTGGAGTAACAGCGAATTGTCTGCCCATGGCAGCGGGAGGATTCTAAGGGCCAGAACAGCTCACCGCAGAGGACGGACAGGTCCTTGTTACACTACATCGTTATAAATGTAAAGATAAATTATAGACGTGTCCCACTGCAGGCCTGTGACACCTGCACTACAGCGAAGCATGGCGTGATTTCTCTTCACTGGGAACCCAAGAGACAAGGCAGCAACTTGACAAGCCAGTTACAACAGCCAGAGAGTATGCGCTTTCCAGCAGCACCTCCCCTTTGCTGGGACTTTGACTTAAGGACATGATCCCAGGTACCTAAACCCAGGTTCATCATCTCAGCCGTTCCATCTGCCTCCCATGAGCAATCCCACGCAATCGCTAAGAAGAAGCTTGAGACATTGAAATTTCATCAAGATTTGTCTATTACACCTCATATCAAGTTCTTGCAATTATAAGCAGAGATAAGCATTAGTCTCATCTCCAGCTTAAAGGCAATGATATTAAAATGTATTTTTGTGGCTATCCCTCCTGCCTAATTTTACAACGATATTTAAAAAGAAGAATAAATGGATAGCAATGCCTGCCTCCAAGGCAGACAAGATTGTCTGTTGCTTCAACATTGTGAAACTGATGTTGCAAAACAGCAAATGAAAGAAAGCCTAGCCCAAGACCCCAGAGGGGTGATTTATTCTACTAACTTGAGAAAGAAAATTGTTCAGGACTTTAAAAATAAGTAATGCACTGGGTGCTTTTAACTTATTTCTGAAATTATTGCCAACTGCATACTGATTTCAAATCTTTATACACTACAAAGCACCCAGCAGTGAAACTTGGCAAGGAATTAGCAGCTGAGAAAGACAGAGGAGATGAATCATGCTCATATGGATACAGTGCTGCACGCACATAACACTGAAAATTGTATCTTTTGTAAATGTAAAATGCAAAATTTCAGTATTCTTTCAATTGCAATGCATTCACATATTTTAACAACCTGTAATATAAGAAAAGTTTTACCAAAGCCATTTTGGAGATCAAAATTCAAACATCTGAAAGGAAGTAAGCATTATAGCATTCCCTAGAGCAATATTTATCTTGTAAGTAATGTACAGAAGAAGCATCTTATGTTTAGAGAGACTGAACTGATTTCAACAAGGAAAAAATTTGTTAAAAATTACACATGCCTTCAGTCTACTCTGTGTAAAATTAAGACTTAAAGACTAAGAGCTATGTGACCTGTACAAAAACGCATCAGTTGGGTGGTGACTCTCTCACAGAGTGTAAAATGAAGAGAAAATTGTTTTTAAGAACACCTGAGAGCAAATTTGTCTGCATATGACACTTTCTTCACTATAAATAAGTGATCAAGTGCATTGATATTGTATCTTTTATTCACATGAATCACTCAAAACTACTCACTTAGAAAAATTTATTTCAAAGTATGTCTGCAGCATCATATTACTCTAAAAGAAAATGAAATATTATTGACACTAGAGCAGTAAGTTTACTTTTGATTACACTTACTTTCATAATTTAAAGCTCTGGAATTTTTATGACCTCTTCAGAAAGTCCATGGAAATATGCCCTCTAACACTTGTAATTAGTAGAAGAAGGAAAAAATTTAAAACATTCTATTAAAAAAAAATTAATTATTAATAATTTTCTTCATACAGAGGTAGTCAATTAGGTAATCTGTTAGACAAAAGTCAGTGATGGCTGGCCATGTCTGAAAATAAATGTATTTGTCATTTTGAAGGCTAGATTGGGTTAGAATAGTTATATCAGTAAGAATAATTTCTAGTTCAGTTCTTGAGTAGATTGTGGTAGTAAGAAGACTACTCTGTGATCTCTAAATTCCAATGTTGTTCCATGTCTTAAGGGTTGCATATCCTCATCTAATACTGCTGAAAATCTGAGACTAAGGAAAAATCATGAGAAAAGATCTTTCTAAGTGGGAGGTCAAGAGACATTCAGGGCAGGCAAGGATTGCACACTGTATGAACTTAGTGCTATTATCATAAACTGTGGTATATAACCTGTGGTATACTTGCTTGGATGAGGGAGCCTCATGGTTGCTTCAGTCACAGTAATATAGTACTTCTATGAAACTTGAAATGGCTTTGTCAAAAAGTGATTTGGAGCCTAAATTAAGTGGTTTATTTTCTGTAAAAACCTTTTCGCATGACAGGGAAAATTTCAGGCTTAATGCATATGCATACAATGAGAAACTTATTTCTCATTGTGCCAATTACACTAACAGAAAATCGGGGGAATAAATATCTTCTTGTCTAGAAAAAAAAAATAAATTGAAGAAAAGTTTTCCGCTTCCCTTCGCCCCAAGAAATCTCATTAATTTTTTTTTCAGACAGCTTGATACACAAGAAAGTCTTATGTCCAGGAAAAGTAATTTACAGTTTATATAAGATCAGACTGTTCTTACTGCCCTTGTCTGAACTCTGCTGGTAGACCATATTTGCTTTGGCTCTGCACCTCTATATTATACCAGATGCCTAACAGGGGCTGAGACACAGGTTAGGGAATATCTGTCTTCACCGTGGAGTTTGGAATAAAATTTGCATTGGAATGAATGGGAAAACATATTCCTATGGCACTTACATTAAAGGCAGAGGAAGATCAATTTTCCTTTTGAAAACATAAAGTAACACGTGGCTATAGATGTGGGAGAAGGCTGTGGTGTATAATATAAATATAAAGTTTTTTATAGTAATGTGATCTTTCAAGGTGAAATACACTTTCCTGGACTCAAAAAGACAATGTAATGTTCAGGATCTTCTTTTTGGCCAAGACATATTTTCCAAAATACAGCTTACAAAAGCTGCCTTTTATCGTGGCCTTACGGTGACGGAAAGAACTACTTCTGCTGGCACTCATGGTGATATCATGGTGATGTCTGTGTTGGAAGCCTCTTTGTGTCCCATGGTTCGGGAAACATTGGATAGGTCACTCAACTGGCCATGAAACTGTTCATGTTGCAGTTACTTATGAAGTGCTTACCACATAAGCACATGCAGAGTTTAACATGACCGTGGTAAGTCTTTAAGGCTGACTAGGAATCCATTATGGGACATCAGGTCCTGAAGGATTAAAGAATTTGTTATATATGTATTTCTTTCATATGATTTGAAGGCTCTCTTGGTAGCTGGAATTTCAGTTCAACAGACTATTTTACCTTGCAGGGGGTAGAATCACTTCAAAGGAAAAGAGGCACTTTCCTGGATTTTAACTTACCTGATGTATGTGCATGGTTAAGTATCATTAATCTTTCAGCTGCAGTAAAACCCTAGTATTTGTATTTCAATATGAGCAATGAAAAAAAAATCTGGAAGCACGTTTGAGTATATCTATTACAGAGCTACATGTCGGATTCTATTCTTGCAGGCTCGTGGATGTGAACACCAAAAAATTTGATTGAAAATGCACATGACTGTACAGCCATGTGCTGCTCTAGAGGCCAGGCTGTAGCAAGGGCACAAGGCACACTCGCTGGGATGCTCTGCGCTGATCACAGAGAAGATGGGACAGCCTTACAAACCAGAGGCTTGCGCTGAGCCTGTGCTGTGCTCTGCAGCTCATCTGCCCTTAGACAAGAAGTTACCTCAGGGCCTTCAATGCCCTCAGCCGCCCAGAACCAAGTCAATACTTCAGGCAGAAAGAAAAGAAGGAGGAATCACAGCACAGATAAAGGTCAGTTTGAGGCAATAAAATGCCATGACAGAAAAGCAAAAATACATGATTGGATACAGAAAGCTGGAAGACCAAAAGTCTGAGCCTTATCTTTTATGAGTAAACCCATATGATTTCTGCATGGTTTCAACCTATGTGCTATAACTCCAAATATATGTTTACAAAATTCGAGGTGTTGTTTGCCCACACTTCGGGGATCAAATTTGAATACTTGTAAAAGACAGAAGCAAAGAAGACATAAAAAAGTGTCTTATTCACATTGATTGTTATTTACTGCTTTCCTTTGATCAGAGGGTGCAGTTAAAAGTCTTAAATATTTTCTCTTCCAGAATTTAGTAGAAAATGTGATCATCATGTATTATTTTTAAAATGTGGTACAAACTTGCAGAAAACCTTCTAAAAATGTAAGTGCTGTCAGAAGCTATTTTGTTACATTAACACCAGCAGTAAAAGCCATAAGCACTACAAAACCTTACAGTGAACTATCTTTTTGATTAATTATAAATGTTTTATTACATGAAAAAGGACATCATCTACTGAGCATGTCAAAACATGAAACAATTACATGTTTGCTCTGTTAACCTAGTATCAACTTCTCTGGCAGGAGTGATCATCTTAGCTCTTGCAGAAAGAAATTTTATAGTCTCTTGGACAAGAATTTCTTCTAATCTTAGTGTTGGACTGTTGAAATGTTAGCCACACACTTAGGTTTCCTCAGTCCAGTCCACTTCGTCTTTAGAGAATAACAATAGTAATTCCCTATTAATAGAAATTGTAACTTGAAGCCTTTAAAAAAATCTGCAGGAAAATTAGCCCAATGAAATGGAGACAGCCTTGTGTTTCTCTTCTTTGAGATTATTTGTGTGTTATAAAATGTGTAGTAGTTCATACTAACCCTGGACTGTCAGTACCTAGACCAAGTACATTAAAAGTAAATGGGTTAAAATAATACCTTGTGACCAGTAATAGAAAGAAGATGTTGTTAAAATGTCACCATATGTTACCATTTTGTACGCTTCAAAAATCAAAACTCCAGCCTTTACAGCATTAAAAATAAAGACATTGTTTGGCTTTTAAAATATAATTTTCAATTCCCCACCCATTTAAAAAAGTGGAAACTTCAAACTAGTTTAGAAAGGCATAATGTCAGACAACAGCTAAAAAGTTTTCTGACAACTGGAATTTGTCAGTAAGAGGAAGCCAACAGCCTGACATCCATTTCTATCTCTGGGATTTATGATTTGACAAAAACTGCCTTTGCAACTCTCTGATTTCAGACCTGGAGTGCTCATTACCTGCTATATTCTGAGGAACGTGAGATGAGCTGAAGACAAAGCTGCAAATCTCCAATTTCCTCAAAAAAACCCACCCAACCTTAATATCTCTTATTTTAGCTGATACTGGACATTAAGATGGATCTTTTAAGAGGCCACCCCTGAGACTGACAGGAAGTCCTGTCCTCAAGGCAGCAATTGGATCACTGGCAAACATGACCCGGGGCCAAACCTTGAAAAAGAAATGAAATGAGGAGTTTATTCTGCATCAGAACAGATGAACTTCTCATAAGTGAGAAAGTCATGATAATTATTTTGAGTCTTTCTTGTAATTGGATAAAAATGATTGCTTGTAGTCCTCTTAAAATTCTTTTGGGGAATGCCTGTTTTTGTAAATACATGGAATAATTGCAAAGCATACAAATTAGGATTGAAAGACTTTGTACTCTATGGAAAAACAGGTAAATCCAAGGCTAACCCTCTCCTGCTCAGTGGAGGACCCTCAGCCACATTTTCCAGCCATTATCAGCCATACCAATGTTTGACTGTCAAACCAGGGATTCTGCTGATGGTTTCCAGCACGTCCAGGCATTGAGCTAATGGCAACGTTGCAACCAGATCAGAGCAGGGAATGAGATTACAAGGCAAAGCATGAAGGCCTACGCAGCACCTCTCCTCCCTCCTCATGTAAGCACAGAAACATTTGAGCCCTTCTTTCATGTCAAATGGGCTTCTTCAGCCCTTCCTGAAGATAATTGATGCCCGTGATTGCCTGACTACGGTTTGATTCATATCTGAAAAGGCTGTATGGCTCAGGATTTTCAAATATGTGTTTACATTCACACATCTAAGTCCATAAATAGCAATTAAATAAGTAATGTGATGCTTAGAAATTATTTCACTTCATCTTTGATTGCTCACAGTCAGTAGCCCTTAAGATGCATATCTTACAGGAGAAAAAAGTTCTTTTTAAAAACATTTGGTGGCAAAAGCCATAGTAGGTTATTTTTCAAATGTTTTTCTCACTATTAAAAAGCTAGAAGGGATTATGTTTAGCATGAAAGTCCATGACAACCTTTGGATAGATTTAAGCCTCTAATACCACTCTGGATCAAATATATTTGATATCAAACATACCAGGGCTTAGTACTGCAGGCAGTTCTGTTTAATATTGTTATCAACTATCTGGACAAGGGAATCTAGGCCATTCTCAGTCAGTTTGCAGATGACACCAAGCTGGGCAGCAGTGTTGATCTGCTGGAGGGCAGGAAGGCTCTGCAGAGGGATCTGGGCAGGCTGGACCATGGGCTGAGGCCAATGGGGTGAGGTTCAACAAGGCCGAGTGCCAGGTCCTGCCCTTGGGTCACAGCAGCCCCAGGCAGTGCCACAGGCTGGGGCAGAGAGGCTGGAAAGTGCCCAGGGGAAAAGGCCCTGGGGGTGCTGTGGACAGCAGCTGCACATGAGCCAGGCTGTGCCCAGGTGGCCAAGAAGGCCAATGGCATCCTGGCCTGGATCAGCCATGGTGTGGCCAGCAGGAGCAGGGCAGGGATTGTCCCCTGTCCTGGGCACTGCTGAGGCCACACCTCGAGTGCTGTGTCCAGCTCTGGGCCCCTGAGTGCAAGAAAGACATGGAGGGGCTGGAGCGAGTCCAGAGAAGGGCAGCGGAGCTGGGGAAGGGTCTGGAGCACAAGTGCTGTGAGGAGCAGCTGAGGGAGCTGGGGGTGTTCAGCCTGGAGAGAAGGAGGCTCAGGGGAGACCTTATCACTCTCTAAACTGTCTGAGAGGAGCCTGTGGCCAGGTGGGGGTTGGCCTCTTCTCTCAAGTGACAAATGGCGGAACAAGAGGAAACGGCATCAAGCTGTGTCAGAGAAGACTTAGACTAAATGTTAGGAAAAGTTTCTCCATGAAAAGGGTTGTCAAGCATTAGACCATCAGCTGAACAAAGCAAAGCAAAACAAAACAAAACAAACAAAAACAAAAAACAGAAACAACCACAAAGAATAAGCAGAAACTAAACAGAAACAAACAAACAAAACAAAACAAAACAAAAAAAAAGAAAAAAAAAGAAAAGTGAAGAAAGTGATGAGAGTTTGTCCTTGCTACCCAGCAAGAAACTAATAATTCTGGTGCCTTTCTTGAAGCAGAATCAGGATTTCAGTAGTTTTATGGGAGGTGACTGTTGCTATTTGCTCTGCTGTGCTACTCAAGGGATCCACATGGGACATGCCACCGGAAACAGTGAGTCAATCTCTGCCCCAAAGCCCTTTCCATTTCAGATTGCAAAGGTCAAGGACTGAGGTGGTCTGTGCCAAATCCTTGGCTCCCCGCACCAGGGGACATTGAGTAGAGTGTCCCCAGGCATCCTTCGCTGTGCTGCTGATTAACAGGACCCTGTGGTCTGGGGCAGCCCAGGCTCCCTGGGAGCCTGACTAAGCTTCAGGTCCCTGCTCTCGCTCTGCAGGTGAGCCACTGCTGACTCTTGTAGCACATTAAGGAGCTCAAGAAATGTGTCAATCAAGCAACAGCTTCTTTCAGAGTTTTAAAGATTTGGGTTCAACACTCTTAACATCAGGATTTCTACTGACCAAAGGGCTTGGGATCCTTACTCTCTCCTTGATTTTCTGAACCTAGTCCGTCTCCTAAAATGTGTGATTTCTCTCCCATTTTCTTCATCTGAGAAATTACCTAATTTCCATCATCTTAAATCTCTAGGTGACTCATTAAGCCACTGTTTTGTTGGTTAATTACATCTCCAGAGAGGTTTAGATCTGAACTTAATTTTTCTCGAGCCACCTCTTTAAAAGAGGTTGTTTCTGCGTGAAGAAAGATAACTACTCACTTTGTACGTATCCATTCAGTATATATCCTACATTCTACAAATGGGTTAGAAACCCAAAATCCAGAGTGACGGCAAGTGACAATGCATTTTTCTGCAATAAATTTAAAGCTATCGAGCCACATGTTTATGTGTGTTCTCAAGAGCAGATAACTCTTGATTATCTCTTCCTACAGCTCTGCTGAAGGTTCAAGCTACAGGGAGAAATTCCAGGACAGTTTCTGTGACAGCCTGGTTCCAGCACAAAGCTGAATGATCCACATAGTTAATTTAATTTAACTCACTTTTAAACCCAGGGCTATGTTATGGAGTGTAAAAATGCATTTATGTTGTAATATCTATTTTAAAGCTGCCAATCTGCAAAGCCAGTTTGTTTCTTTTCTTCTCATTTCTTCACACAAATCTCCAATTTGTATGAACAGCGATGTGTTGCAGGGAAGTACTTTTAAGGATGAGAGTTTCTTCTGTATCTTGCACACAGAATCCAATCACACATTTAAGGATGTTAGTAAGAAGTTAAATAGGAAATACTCTTTTCTAATAAAAATGTCAGGAAACAATAAAATTTTATTTCCAAACAGCATCTAATGACTGCTTTAGTAGATGCAGATTTTTGACAATCAGAAAATATTCACTTGTCTCTTATACACACCAGGTATTAAAACTTTTATATGATCCATGTAAGTATTTTTACACAACAAAATGCCTGTAAACGGTAAGCCTTCCAACTTGTTTCCTTTCAGTTTCTCTAAGCCTTGTTGATACAACTAGCAATGAAATATGGTATGAACATGGAGATACACAAAAAGAGAAAAAATTGCTTTGAAGTGTAAACTCAGAAGTTGTCATTAACCAAAAATAACCAAATATTTTTGTAACCAAGGTTGATTACTTATGCTGAAGGCTGCAGGCTCTTACTGTTGAAATTCAATCTAGCAAGAATCTCTTTTTATGGTTCATCCTGGGAAGGTATCACAATTTCCCAAAGCTCAGAGGAGCAGGGCATTTGTATGCAAGAAATAAATCTTTACTGAATATTTAGGAAAGAAAGAATGCCTACAATGTAGATGCTTTCTGTACTTGAATAAGAAATCATATTGTAGTCTAAAACTCTTCCAAAATCTGAGAAAATTAACCTGGAATTCTATTCCTCTAAAGACAGAGAAGCAGAGAAGCAGACAGATCAATGCTCTTCTTTGATTATGGAATGGTTGTACATGGTGGTACTTTGATTATTACGTCTGCTGCATATTTCTGAGACAATTTATAGGTTTGTTTTCAGCTATGCAGAGGGATAAAATGTAAATATAACCTTCACGAGATAAAGTCTGAGGAAAGAAAGGAGATAGAAACTGACAGTATTTCCCTTATACTTTAAAAATGAACAAATAAATATTCTAAGGTATAAATTTTTCAGTAAGTATGGTCAAATTATACAACACTATTTAGCAAAGTCATGGCTTTGTAACCACTGAACATCAGATCCCATGCTAGCTAATACTGAGAATTAAGAATTACTGTGTTGGAAATAGGTCATCTATGATGACAGGAAGTATCAAATTAAGTATTATTAAAGCTGTATAGCAATTAGCCAAGAAAAATCCAAACAATTGTCAGAAGATACTAGCATGGCTTTTCTTTGCATCAGTTCAAACAGGAAGGCTACTTGAGAATGTTGTTGCTGAATGAAATACCTTTTCCGTGGTTAAAATCCTACTAACTGAGGTTCCCACCACACGACATCACAAAGAACGTATGGCATATCCCAGTTCCTGAAGAAGAAATCTCTATACCAGTGTTGTAGCTTAGCAGCTACTCTTCTGAAGTGTGAAAGAAAACCCAAACACAAATACATTAACCAGTAAATTTCTTTTTCTGAAAAGTGGTTCCCATTCACTTGCAGATTTTTGGGGCCTTCTAAACAGAATAATGTTGAAAAGCATTGCTTCAGCAAATTTCCCACTACATAATTAACATTCTTGTGACTTCAACCATCTTCAATTTTCACAGTGTTTCCTGTTCCCTGTCATAATGACAGTGTTGTGTTGCAGGGAAATACTTTAAAGAATGAGAGTTTCTTGTGTGTCTTGCACACGAAATGAGCTAAATCACAATTGAAACGATATTGATTTTTTCCTATTTCAAAGGGAAGCACAGATCGGAGCCTCACACAAAGCTCATAAAACTGAACAGAAATTAAATGCTAATAGTGCAGCCTGTCACACTAACTGCAGTTGCCAGAGATGTAGAACACACAAGCTTAGCCACAAATACTCATTTTAAAAGCAGTTCTTAAGAGCTGTCTGGGTTCATCCAGAGGACCCCAAAGACTGCTTTTAATGAAACTCAACTGGAAAAAGCTGTTCTCAGTCAAAGAGTAGTGTCTCATAACTGTAGACTGAAGGCCTGGATCAGTTAAGAACACATAAGAAATTATGATTTATTTTACTTTTTTTCTTTCTGGTGAAGAGTTAAAGAGAATTAATATCAGTCTTTTTGATCTGATATTGCGATTTATTAAATTATTATTCTATTCAAGTCACCAGGGTTGGTTACAGAGACTAAAAAATGCGTAATTCTCTGAGCAAGATGAGACATCTCATGAGATTCGCCCCTCAGATTCCCTCAGACTTCTATACATACTTCTGTTAACCTAACTTAGTCTTGATATAAAGACATTGACAAATCCTTTATTTTTGGAACAGTTTATTTTCTATTTGGTCCATCTAATGACCCTAATAATACAACGTTGCCTCAAATACCTTATTATTATAAGCATTCCTCTTTCAACACACATACGAAGGAAGGAATAGTGTACTACATAGTCTTCTTTTTGTGGATGATAGTAGTGGCTCCTGGACTCCAAAGGCGGTACATGGAATTAATTTGGTGAGTAATTATACAAAGTAGAAAGCACACACTGATTCTCTCCATGGGAATTTGGACTGCGTTGATTTTTTGGCAGTGGAATGAGACTATTTTTGGTAGCTTTATTGAAAAGAATCCAGGAAATCAGTTTCATTTTAGTAACAATGTCTGTTAATGAAATGCAGGGATTTCCACTTTGGTTAGCTATCTTGCACATGAATACTAAATGGGAAAGCTCATCAGGAGGTGACCAGTTTACACCAAGCTTAGCCTGCAGAGCCAGGTTTTCATAGGCAGGCTGTCTGTCTCTGCGTAATTAAGGCCTTTCTCCTTCAGAAACTGCCAGGCTCTATTTACATCTTCTGTTTTCCTTGTGACCTTGAACAGGAATATCTTCTTGGGGCCAGAGGTCAGGACACGGGAATAGCTGTTTGTATAAAACACAGAGTAGTGGCTCTACAGGGTCTGCTTTCTCTCCTGTTTGACCTCAGTAAACCTACAGGTCTTATCACAACCCTGCCTACTGTTAGACAACTTGCAAGTGGACTTCTCCTCACTCCTCCACTTTTTCTAGTCTGTTACGGCAGATGTTTCTATAAGAGAGCTTGCTATCCTCTGTGCATTAGAAATCTGTCTGCGAGGATGGGCATAAAACAGAATTGAGAATATTGAGAATATCCACAACTGTAATCGTAATTACGTTACCTTGGGTCTTCATTTTACCATTAGACAGATGACTTCTCTTTCTGTTACATGTATTTTGTAATTTTTTAAGTGAAGAAAGTCAATTTAGGCTGCTTATATCCTTTCATACCCTGGGAAAGTCTGCCCTGTAATTTACAGTGAGCTGTGCTTAGCTTTGTCTGAGTGTTTGTTCTTACAGCATTAAAATAGTTTGCTTGAGGTTGTTTCCTTCTGAAAGAGTTTCTACTAAACCTTTGACTGAAATTAAAAGCAGAGTAGGAGGTATCTTGCACATTTCAGAATATGGTTACAATTGCTAATACTGACACATTTAAACTATTGCCAAATGAAGAATGAAATGCTGTATGAGAAAGAAAAATGTTGATCACTTACTGTAAGAGGAAACAATGCAACCAAGTGCCAGTCATGTATTTAGCCAGAATAAATAAATAAATAAGCCTAATTTTAAATTCCACCCGCATCCCAAAGACTTACTCCCAAGAAGGCATCCTGGGAAACAAGTGTCCTCTATATATATAAAAGGAAGAAAAACACCACCATTTTCATTAAAAAAATAAGATCAAAATATGTTTTGTTGAAAACGTTGAGGTTTTCATATAGCAATTTTTAGTATTTGCTTTTATAGCAGTCTATTCTAAAATGAAATATGTTTTGCTTACCATGCTGTGGGACATAACACTATTTTCCTTTTCCCACAAGTAAGTAAGTAGGACTCACTGAAAGCAGCATTACAGTGATAACATTTTCAGACCTCTGTGGAAGACTTCACTATAGCACTTCAGTTCTAAAAGAAGACCACCTGATCACTTGTGAATCGCCAGAAGGCTGAGGAGAGAGAAAAAAAACTGGGGAAAAAAAAGTTCTATTTAACTCTTTGATAATCACAGACTTCAGCTGTGGCGCTTAGGTGCACCAGGAAATCTGTGCAAGTACTATGCAAGGTCATGGTCAAATGTACCCAAGCTAACTGGAAGCTAGATTTGCAGGAAGCTGTTGGATATTGCAGGAATTACTTTCAGTGTATGGATAATTTTAGGGCACTCACTAGCCAAGAGTTGCCCCAGGCTCTTCCCAAGGGACAACCAGTCACCCAAAACAAACCCCAGGAAGGTCAACATGCTGCATACTTGTGAGTCTGCAGGGGAAAGAGCTGAGGAGCATTGTTTCCAGAATATGTTTCCTGCTGGGAAGCAATGTCTTCCATCTGAAATCCTGATCCAAAGGCATCTAAATTAGCCACTTTCTTTCACTTTGTCTTCCTCTGTTTTTCAAATTTCATTCCACTGCCAAGACTTAACAGCCAGCTGTAGGCTGCTTACGTGGGAGATTTCAGTTCTCCCCTCAGTGGCCGATTCAGACGACTTACCTGACCTCCCGTATTCCATGTCCTCCTGTGGCACGCTGACCATGGCTGATGATTCCGTCCGAACTCCTCATTTTGCACGGCCAAACTCTCTTTGGAGTGGAACCCTAGTGCCAGGGCTTGTCATCTTATTCTGTGGCTATAACGATCCAGATCTGGATCAAGGTCGGCTGTGAAGCACTGTGACTTTGCAGCAGGGTGCTGGTGGGAGGGTAGCTGTCCAGAGAGGTTTAGGTTTGTGTGCCAGTGTGACGGTGGTGTGAGGCAGTTGTGGATAGAAAGCAGCAGCGGTGGCCTGTGCTCGGGTCCCCACCTGCGGTAGGGTGACAATAGTATTTCCCTACGGATTAGAGAGATTCACATCCTGTGATGGGCACTTCAGGGAAAGTACTCATCTCCTCCAGATTGTTCCGTAACTCTCACGAAGTCATACAGGTTTTTACCTAAATAATAGTAAAATTCCTCTTCTCAGCCGCTGATCTTAAAGCACCACTAGAAAACATTGTTAGCCCTATTTCAGTTATGGTGAAACCAAAGTCTGGGGAGGTGAAAAGTGTGAGGTGACCAGACAGCTCCTGGGCAAGTTAGCTCTGAAGAAAGCTTAGGTTTCTTGAGCTGCATCCCATGACTAAACTCTGTAAAAGGTGAGTTAACACAGCAGGATTTAGCCTGTAATAAAGCACTTATCTCACACGCTACGCCCTGATCTCAGGCAGTGGGAACACAGCTGAGTATGGTAATTTTCTTGTGATGTTTCTTTCAGTCTTCAAGCTGAGCACTGCACTGAAGTGAAGCTGCTGAAGGCTTCTGTCTTTACATGTGCTGTGATGCTAATTCTCCTAATTTCTTAAAAAGGAGGCAATTAATTGCATGGGAAACATTTGCGTAGCTCTTTGAGGTGTGCTCAAACCATCACTCATGGTTTGGCTGTCTGTTCTGTATCAGCAACTCAGACCTGATTCTTTCCTTGCTACTCTCAAGGAAGGTTGAAGGTAAGTATGTTATTAGATGCTGTATACCTATATAGAGTGGAGGAGAAATATCACATAGCATGGAACTGGGTTGTATGAAGAGAAAAGGATGCTGAAGTATATTAGCTGCTGCAGATAAAATGCCAGACAAAATCCAGGGGAGGTTTGAGGGGCAGGGCTACCTACTCCAAAGCATGGTCGAAAACACACTCAGCAACAGAGTGTGACCAATCACAGAATCACAGAATGGGTAAGAATGGAAGGGACCACAGTGGATCATCTCATCCAACCTCCCTGCTCAAGCAGTGTCATCCTAATGACACAGAATGACATTAAATGGCACAGAAACTTCTCTACTGAGTGAAGGTGCATACTACGGGCCAGATATTGATCAGCAAATTCCTTGCAACTGGCACTGAAGAAATAGTAGAGATCTGTGAACCCATTGCAAGTCAGCATTCATAGGTGATCTACTACAATATGCATAATGCCATCCTCTGAGATGCATTTGTGAAAATATGGAATATGAAAAATTAAATGTGCACTTAGCACTACTGATATGTTTATGTGAAAAACTGGTGTTACCAAATAGAGGAAAATATCGTCTGTGCAATATCCACTTGGTGACCCAAAGGCTGGGCTCTCAGCCAAGATCCTAAACAAAAGTAATGTGTTAAAATGCACGTAGTGTTGATTGGAGCCAAAAGCTGCAGCTCCTTTGGAGGACTGCATGCCTGCACAAGCTATGTGGCATGAGTGCAGGTATCTGTCACGTCAGTAAAATGTGACAAGTAACACTGTGTCCTCTCAAATATCTAAATGCACTAGAAGAGTTTGATCTTAAAAATGTGCAAGTCTGAAACAGTTATCTGTCCCTTCACTGGATGCCTGCTGGACGCCAACACTCTCTGGTTTCTTCTCTCTGGTAAAGATTTTTACCTGTACCAATACACCTCAACAAGCATTTTCCAAACTATTTCACTAATGGGATTTATCTGGAATTTAACAACACTGTTTATATTGAGTATTTCAGGATTTCATGGAGAAAATTTTTTTAATCACTGTTGCAAGAAGGAAGGGAAGGGAAAGGAAGGTTTCGGGAAGGTTTCGGGAAGGGAAGGGAAGGTTTCGGGAAGGTTTCGGGAAGGGAAGGGAAGGGAAGGTTTCGGGAAGGTTTCGGGAAGGTTTCGGGAAGGTTTCGGGAAGGTTTCGGGAAGGGAAGGGAAGGGAAGGGAAGGGAAGGGAGTTCATCTGAAATGATTGGCTGGCATAGTACTGTAAGTAGAGTAGTAAACCTAAGCATTGCTGATGAAGTAAAAGGTTTAATAGGATATTTATGACTTCCTATTTCAGTCTGATAGCTGCCTAAAGCTGCAGTGTGAGCATTGCTTCTTTTCCATGTAACTCCATCTCTTTACTGACAATTACTCTTAGCTGTTCTGATGCTTCAAAGGTTCCCTTTTCTGTATTTGGTAGCAAAAGGTGAATTTAGATCTGCATAATCTCATTTTACTAACAATCTATGCTCAGAAAAAGTAATGCAATGTCAGACTTCTTTAAGTGCTCAGAAATTATTTTTGAAGTCTGAAAAGCAGATTTGTGGTGTGAAAGAGTTGTCTGCCAGTAAGTTCATATTTTTTTGGTATTTTTAAGAAACCTTGAAACATAATCACCAAAATGAGTAACAGTAAAACTGGATACAAAGTAGTCAGTGTAAAGCTTTTTCTCAGATTGACTGGAACAAAATTAGACATCCATCAATTTAGAGCATCAAAGGTCTAAAGTGTGTTTCAAATATCTGGAATTTTTTTTAGATTTCTTCTGCATAACAAATAGAGGAGAGAAACATACTTCCAAACTGTGTTAAGGTCTGGGTCATATACTTAAAATTATATTATTTCAATGTTTTAAGTAATACCCAAGAAACCTGATAAACACTGTTTTCTGTGCATATTGTCCCCATCATATACAGAGCTCCATTTGATTTTAGAGGGAAAGAACAAGCTGGAAATAACACAGTCCTCTCCAGTGTATTTCGAATAATTTTACCAGTGTTTCAGAATAAAATCAAATCTCCCTCTGAGGTACGTGCCTGAGCCTGGTGCTGCGGCAAGGTAGACATGCACTGAGTCAGGAGGCAGCTCCCTTCCCCTGTTGTGGGCCCAGGACACTGTCACCACTCCCATGAGGTGCAAGGGGTCATGGTTGCTGTGGCTGGGCATGTCAATCTATTACATTCCCACTGCAATAATCCTGGTCCCACTAAACCTCTGCATCCACACTTTGCTGATAGTTTGCACAGCCACCACCTCCTGAGGCAGCCATGCAGTGACGAGGACTCACTGTTGGCTGCAGTGGTGTTCCCCGACCCTGTGTTTTGCCCTTTGCAAGTCAGGAAGCACTTGGGAGGCATTTGGGAGGGGTCATACAGCAGTGGTATCTCTCTGGTAGACTGTTTCTCTTTTACTAGACCTTGTCAGATGCCCCTGAGAAATTGTTTGGACAATGTTTTTTTGTCTTCTTCTCCTTAACTACAGGAAAGACTGGATAATGCCTTGTAATGTGAAGGTTTCTCTGCTGTCATCTGTGAATGTCAAGTACAATTAGAAGCTTGCAAAAGCAGTACAAAAGCTAATCCATTTGGAGTCCTCTTGAGCACTTGACCTCCTTTTATCTTGGGGCAGTGAGCTTCACAGATTAATGAAGTGTTTCTAGACTGTTGGTCTTCAGCATCACTGGGTGTCAGCTTCCCTGAATACAGATCACCAGGACCACCTTGTTCATGGTGTAAAGACCCTTCCTGAGTGAGCGTGGTCCAGCTGCAAGGCAGCACCGCGAGGCTTGTAGGCCAAGGTCACTGTGAGTCGTGGAATCAGCCTGACCTGGGTAAAAGGCTACTATTGTTCAAAAATTTTTACTCAATAGCATTTGGGGATAGTTTTGCACCAGCACAAATGAGATGAACAGTCCAGAGAGAATCAGAAATCTATACATTCAAGGCATTCAAGACCATATTTTGTTCACCTTTATATGAATTGACTTGGATACACGAGGAAAGCCCATGTCACACAGTGACAGCCTCAGGTTATTCCATTTATACCCCATAAAAAACAAGAAATGCAGAAACAAATCACTAATCCCAGTGAAAAACAACCACCCCCCAAAAATCATTAATCTCTGAGCCTAATCACCCCTTGTACATCTGAAGCTTCCCCGAAAGACCAGACTATTAAATGGGCTGATTGTATCATGCCCTAAGATCACAAATTTGGAGCTATTTCTGATCACAGGGGAGGAGGAAAAAATATCAAAACCCAGGAGACCTTCCATTGTGCAGATTCCCAGAAGTCCTCTTTCAGCTGAAGATGTGTCAGTCACAGCCCTTCCCCCTTTCCTTTTAGGTGGTTATTAGCAGCTCTGGAATCTCCGTCTCCACAGACTGGCAGGTGAGGTTTTCCTTGGGATTGCTTTGCCTTTGCAGCAGTACTTGGGTTGTTATCAGACCCAGCTGTGGTTTGGGCTGTGCTTGGGCCAGCCCAGAAATGAGTTTGACAGAAGCCTTTTGCATTTTCGGTGGTGTGTAACCAAGTGTTTGCTTTTAGCTGTTTGAGCACCTTAAGGCTGAGGGAGATTGGTTACAGGAAGTGGTGATCAAGTTTGAATAAATCCAAGCATCTGAAATTTTCCACCTGAGAGTTATTAATGAAGAGCTACCATATTCCAGTAATATCAAAACTGCAAATCTGTTGGACAAAACAGTAGGAGATTCGATTTTTAAATTACTATTATTTTGGTTTTTACTGAATTATCAGTCTAAACTCACTTTTAAGTGCTGTAAAGGATAAATATATTGTTCTTAGAGAGGGTAGTATGTCCAAGGCCAGTGGATCTGCTATTTTGTTCTGGAAGGGAATACTGTACATCTTAGGTCTACCCAAAAGCAGTTCCAGAGGTTTGTTCATAACAACTCGCCCTCAGAAATTCTGCTTTAATCAAAGAGTTCAGCATAATGGACTAAAACATGGAATGGCTTCTTCTGAGATACATTCAAGCACTTGGCAGCTTGAGGTGTCCATAGCAGGTGCTGGATCTGCTATAAGTGGGCAATTCATAAACAGAGCTGACAACTGGGAAAACAGCACGTCAGGAGCGCAGCATTCCTGAGCTGGTAGTGCCTTGCCTATCAGATGCTCCCTGGTGCATGGTTCGGAAGTGTGGCCCACCGAAGCAGAGCCCTGCTACGTCCTGGAGTGTGGCAGGGCTGCTGGGCTGCTCCACAGACCAGTGCAAATCAGTTTTTGCGCTTTTGTCCTTCCTTACTCAACAGTACATGTTGATTAATTCTTGGTTGAGCGGTCATTACTTGTCTGCATTTTGTGAAGAGAAAAACCCCAATGAGGTTTTAGTCAGGCTTGCTTTTAAATGTTATTTGAGGTTTTGCTATTTTCTGCATAAGCAGCTTGGCTTACCATATGTTTGCACTCACATGTTTTTGGAGCTTATTATTTGCCTTCACTGAACATTCTTCAAGTTAGACTGAAGTCTTGAGTGATTTAAAAATGTAGAGCATCCTCCAAAGAGACAGGGATTGTAGATCTGGCTGTAAGGGAGGCACTGATGCTGCACGATGACCGGCTGGGAGGCTGACCCTGGCCCTTCATTCCACATATTTCCACACCTCATGGATTGGATGATCCATGCTGTCATTATGTTTTCTGAGGTCAGCCCTGTCCAGTAGGAAAAGACGCATCTCGTGACTCCTTCGTAGGTTTTTATTTGCTTCCTTCAATCTAAAACAAGCCAAGGAACAGAAGAGAAAAGGAAAAAGACCCCTAACTCTTCTTCCCCTACTTGTTTTGAGCAAACACCCAATTTCTCTGGAGATCGAGCTCTGCTGTTTCAGGCCCTTAGGTCTTTCCCCCAAAGCACAGGTAGCAGTGCACATGCTCTCACTTCTCATGGTGTGGCTGCAAATCCAGTTTCATTACTCTGCTCAGCAGCACATCTGCTTCTGCTTTGCAAGTAGTTCTTCTCCATTTCTCCCTTTACTTCCACGTTCTTCAAGAGGTCAGATACACAAAGATATGATACTTTTTTTTTCCACACTCCTACCCTATCATTCTGCAACAAAGGGGCTTCGTGGGTTAATCTTAACACTCATATTATCATTTTTCTTTCCTTAGCCAGAAATGGGAGGCAAACCTGTCTCTGATCCCTACACCAGTATAGGATCACCAGGCAGGCATCATTTCAGGGCATTGGAAACAGGTTTGAATCCTTGCTCCATTGGATTGCTGCTGGGAATTCATTCAAGGGACACTTTCTCCTTCTACCATTGATTCACACTGTATAAGTAATTAAATGTTCACTGGACTAGAAAGATGAGTTTTGCTGTGGGCACTAAATCACTCAAAGCAGGAGGCTTTTCCCTCTCTCGGTGAAGTGAAGCTCTGTGCATCAGCTGATGCCCAGTTCCGTGGCAGGGCTTGCACATGTACTCTCTGCCATTCTTCTTCTCTAGAAACTCATCCCAGGAGCCAAGGAACCTTGATTGATGCAGCTCGTGCTGCATCAGATCTCTTGCTATTTTTGATTTCAGCAAAGGCACATTTTCAGCAAGTAACTGTTTGAATACAAGGCTGCTAAGCATGAGAGAAGTGCGAGCCAGGACGCTGATGAGCTCTGACAGGCGCTGTTTCAAAAAGAGTGATGGCAGGTTTTAATGACAGAAATCTGGATGGATAGTACTCGTAGTGGTACTGCTATTTATAGCCGTAAACCAGCAAGGCCTTTAAACATAGCAGCAGCCCATGATGGAGCGCGATCATTTACTTGCTTTCATTTCTGAGTATCTCCAAGCACTTTGGTAGATCAAGGCTGTGGGGAACAAGCTGTGAGCAATTCATCTGCAAGCCCATAAATGTGAACACTATTAGATATAGATATATCTGTCCTCCCAATCATCCGTGGATGTGATACTGTGTTGTATAACAAGTTGTAGTCTGAATTCACCTGCAGCAATGTAGTAGTGATGTTAAGCATATGTTTTATTTTAAACATTTGGATAACATTTGCTAACAGGTAATGTTCAGCATATGCCTAATTTCAAACATTTGGGTAACGTTTCCTAACAGCAATTGCTCTTTTTGTATTTTTGTGATTTTTTTTTTTTTGTGAAGCTGCTAGAGGTATCAGGAGATCATTTTAAAATGTGCTTAAATTCAGCCTCATTCTGTAGAGTTCTTCAGCATGGGTTAAATATATACACAATAGCTTTTCCTGGTTGAATATTTTCCAAAATTGACAAGTTCCACTAAACAAGGAAAATACCAGCCTGTGTCATAGAGATTGGTGATCTCTTGTTGGCTTTTTAGTGGCCTGGTGCTGTCAGTGTTTCAGTGACCCTGGAATTTTGAGAAGACCTCAAAACAGTTATATCCAACCCATGGCGTTCTGCATCTCATGGTACCAGATAAAGAATAACTGTCTGTAAAATTACAATTTAAGGTTTGTTTAGGAAAAAAGTGGTCAGGATATATGATTTTGTCATTTTGTATGTAAAGAAGTATGTATGTATTTTGTATGTTTAGCATATAGAATAATCATAGATAGATATGGGATTTTTTCAAGGAACTATTTATCAAACTTGGAAATAATTTTAAGTCAAGTCAGTCAGAGGAAAAATCCGAATGGGAAACTGAGATTAAAAACAGATATTTATTTATAAATATATGTAGCTTAAAAACAACAACCTATAATCAGAACCAATGTTTACATTGATTAGAAACCAGCTTTACCAAACTGAAGTGCAAGACATTAAAAAAACCCCAAAATCTAAAGAAATATGGAAATATGATAAAAATTAGCATAAAGAGGAAGCCAGATATAATAATATAACATAACATAACATAACATAACATAACAATATAATATAATATAATATAGCCAGATATAATAAAGGAAAGAAAAGAATGCAACAGATAACCTAATACACGTAGCAGTAGACATTCAAGAGAAAAAGTAACTCATAAAATTGTGAATCGAAAGAGACAACAATGATGAAATATTACAGCTGGTCTGTATATAAATATATATACGTATATATAAATTTTAATTATTCATAACAATGAAACTATTAATTGCAAAATTATTAAAGGATAATAAAAAGCTGAAGCTATTAGAAAGTCATTAATAAATCAGTAAATCAAGATAACTTGTATCTGAACATTTTAAAAAGTCTTCTGCATCAGCACTGCTTGTATTTAATACACTCTAGAGCCCTAGAAAACTTCCGGAGAACTGGAAGGCATCTATTTTGGAACTAATACTTCTAAGGAGAAACCAATTAAATAAGTCTAGAACTCATCATGATCCTGATGTCAGAAAAATAATGTTGACATCTCTATTAGCAAAAAATTAAAGGGTTGGCTCAAAAAACCCTCAAGAAAATAACAGCACAGATGCTTTTCCTCTGTCATATTTGGTACTTTGACAACTGCATTTGGACTCCTCTGTCCCCTCCTGGTCTTCCCAGCCCAGGAAAGGAACTGCTGTGTTACCCTGAGGCTCTGGGATGGTGAGGGGCTGGGGAAGGAAGCGCTGCTGGTCGAGAGAGTGGTGAGAGCCTGGAGCAGGTTGCTCAGAGGGGTTGCGCCACTCAGAGGGGTTGCGCCAGCCCAGTGTCAAGGCCAGGCTGGATGGGACTTTGAGCATCCTGGTCTAGTGGAAAGTGTCCCTGTTCATGAGAGAGGGTTTGGACTAAGTGAATCTTCAAAGTCCCTTCCAACCCTAATAATTTTATGAGTCTATGAGTGTCCTTAGCAGAAATGTTCACATAAAAAGACACTAAATTTTGTTCCAGATTATATTTGTATTTCAACATGGATAGCTCATCAATACATTAAATAGATTAAATACTTTACTTAATATGTCACAAATGTAATTCCATGTGAGTGTTTACCAACTGAGTTTACTTACACTGCAGCCTGTCACACTTTATGATTCAATCAATGGCTTGAAAAAAATGTAATACTTTTGTAAACACAATTTGCAATTTACATGAAGAGTTAGAAGTGGAAGAGGGATGGGCTGTAGATACACAGTGCCCTGGAGGTCTCTATGGAATTGGCACTGGACAAGTAATATGCGTTGCAGAAATGCCAGCTCTAAGATCATGCTCTGGGCACAAATGCAAACTAGGCTTATGGACAGGAAAGCAAACAGTCAGGAAATAAAAGAGCTAAAAAGTGTGGTAGACAATCAGGTACTACACAAGAGGACACATGAGTTCTTTAGCCAAGGCCAAAGGCCTGGGGGCTCTGGCAAAATCTGCCTCCTCCCTGGGGAGTGAAGCCTCCTTGTCCTGTTCCAGCACATGGTTAACCACATCACTGTGTGCAGAGCAAGACACTGTCTACAGGCCACTCATGATGGTTGGAAAAAGTCACAGGAAGAGGTACCACACTGTCATCTGCCATCACTAGGCATAGTGATAGCAGATCTGTCCATATTTGGAACACATGCATCTCTTTTTGGAGTGTTTGGGTAGCCCATACGCTCTAAGTGATGCTGAAGCAGAGAAGTTGGTGCAGAAAGAAAGCCCACATGGTTCCGAATCAGCGGCTAGAAGCCATAGGGTTTTTGGCTCAGCAGATGCAGCTGTTTGAGCATGCCCAATCCGTGCTGTGGATGGGACAGCTCAGAGCATGTCTCCATTAGAGTGTTCCTATCCTGGGAAGGAAACAGGGATCCATGTTTTGGACAGACCCTGGAAGAAGCTGAGGTGAAAGCTGAAGAAAAATTGATTAGGTAATAGTTCTGTAGCCCAGACTTTACCAAGGTGAATTTGTAGAGTGACCTGGTTGGGCATACTCAGATGTGTGGACTGCTGTTTGTACAAGGCTCTTTGGAAATAATGATGTATTTATGAACAGGTATTTCCTACCACAGGTCTGAACAAGTCCAGGGAATATAACCACCTAAGCGTTTGAAACTGCCATAAATCATGTCAGAGACAATGTTGTGCCTGATGTGCATTTGGTACATCTTGTCCCCCTGCTTCTCAAACCACCACCCACACCCTTTCTCTCCATGGGTTGAAAAAGTGTTGTGTTTACTGGCAGGACTCAAGCTGCATGCCCTGAATTCTGCTGAAAATCCAGCTCTGCACATGCAAACAGGACATGACCATGGGGCTCTTGGCGATGTGCCACCGAGGTCCTCCGGCTGTGCCAATGATACCCCAGCATCCAAACCCATGCTGCATCCCACTGGGCCACCAGAACTTGAAGGGCAGGCTTTGTTTTCGGGTTTTGCCTTGTGTATAGTAATTTGTTCTGTGGTGACTTCCCAGCTGTTTCCCAAGGGGCTGGCATGTGACAGCACGGTGTCTCCAGTCAGTCTGAGGTCTCCCAAACCTCCAGCCGTGACAAGGGAATATTTATATCTCACATGTACAGCACGCCAGCATTTTCTATCTGGGCTCCTTTTCACACTCAAAAGTGCTCTGAATTCACTGTTTCTTTCCAGGGGGAGGGCAATAGGAACTGACATGAAGTCGGTCGGATGTCTTTTCATGTCAGGCATCCTGCCTCTGAGAGAGGCTGGGGGTAAGTATTGCAAAAGAGGAAGGAAGAAAAATTGCAAATGTAAAAACCTTGTGAATGTAAAACACATCAGCCACCCCTTGCACTTGTATTCTTAGCTGCTGATTTGTACCATGAAGCTCAGTAGTTTGCCTCTCTTCACACATTTGCTCCCGGATAAATAAAAGATACAAAATTCCTGCTAGCTCTGGAGTGCAATACTACTGCAAGTTTCACAGGAAAACACTAAGGAAAAGGACAATTTCCTACATTTAGAATTGGTTGCTCTTCCATTTCTTAAGTTTGACTTCCATTGTAAAAGGTGTCAGCACGCAGCTATTTATAAACATTTACAGTTTCTTGCCTTTAAATTAGCTCTCTGTAGTTTTTCAGACATGTCTCACACAACTTAAACTCCCACTTATCTTTGAAGATTTCTTTTAATTTCAATACAGTATATCTTCTCTCCACATAAAATTTCTGATGAATTAGATACTAATTTAAATGCTCTTTCGGTGTATCCATTATTGTATTATGCATATTGTCCTCATGATAACACTACCTACCCTGTAACCAAAATTTAAGGCAATAGTAAACTATCCAAGATCAAGTACTCCCTCCTGTTGTTTGTTGATTCCAAATATGTCTTTCAAAATAGTAGTTAATAAACAAAATAATTTTTAATAAGACTTCCATGTGCAGCTACAGAAGTGTCTTCACAGGACATATTTCAGTATATTTTCCCAGTGTGTGCAGAAACATAAAAATGTGCTTTACTGTTTCCCCCCATTCCTGAAATTCATCACTGAAACTGATCTTAACCAAAGCCTTAGTTCACTGAATGAAGAATAGGACACTTCTGTATGGATTCACAAGGCAGTTTCTGTGGAGGGAGACAACACCCTTCCTTCAAGTGGTACTATTAAAGCTCATTAAACTTTGAGCAGTACAATGGCACTTATTATGAAGAAACATAGAAGCATGGAACAATTTGGGGTTGGAAGGGACTTTAAACATCATGTAGTTCCACCCCCTTGCCATGGGCAGGGACACTTTCCACTAGACCAGGTTGCTCCAGAAGTTGAAGCAAATATTTGAGCTCCTCCTCCTGGGACTTTCCAGCCAATGTGTTCTGGAGTGTTTTTAGTAGTGAACTGCTACTGCACCCAAGCTACCTCTGCCTCATGGTCAGAAATTACACAGTCTGAATTCTGCTCCAATTTCTTCATTGGGAGTATGGCACTGTACCTTTCACAAACGGTATAAAAGGATGAAGAATAAAATTTTCAGTTTGTGTTTTCAATGTGACACATGAGAAATAACCTGTTTGAAGGTTTTAAGAATTGCGTAAGTTCTCAACTCTTATGGAATCAAGGTACACTTCAAGTACAGTTTGTTAAAAAAGAGAACAACGAGATACATATTTTGTTAAGCATTAACATTATGGGGAAGTTTCCCATACTCCACTATTGGACTCGAATTTTAGCTATTAGTTTTGGTTATCAAATAATGGGCCAAGTTGCCTTCTCTCTGTTTTCATTAATACTGTTGGCATAACAATGTGCACCAGAGGTGCAAAAGATAATAAGGTATGCTAAATACCTAAATACAGAGGACACTTCACAGTAGTAACAGGGTTTCACACAACAGATCCATCTGTTATACAGGCTATTCCTAAGAAGGATTTCAAACTTGCTCATTAGAGCCGCCTGTATTATGAGTTTCTGCCTTGATGACGACACTGATGAATGGAGAGGAATAGATGTAAAGCAGGTCAAACTGAAATAGATTTTTTCATTTTTCCTGAAAAAAAAAATCACCAAAAAATATTTTGTTTCTTTTTATCTGATATATTTAATTTTGGTTTAAGATGCATATTTATTCACTGATCTTTTCTTTAGTGCTTAGGTCTGTTTTTAAAAGTCTTTCCTAAATAAAAAGTGGAAAAACAAAGTTCCTATGATTTGAAAAATGAGCACTTGACTTTTTCAGAACAAACTATGGCAATTCAAAATCTTTAGAACACTTTAACTTCTTCTATAATTATACAAGAAAGGTGATTGATGAATCCAGTCAAAATTTGCAAATGGTTTCTTCCTGCTACTAACACTTTCAGTGAATTTGTTATTAAGAGGAACCATTTGACTCTCATTCTCCAACACCTGAAGCAATTTTTGAAGCCTTTCATCTTTCACCCAATTACATGCTTGTGTATTCTTCCCCTCCTAGCCTCCTAAGTTCCCGAATTCTTCCTTACGTAGCCTGCAAAATATTCATTTCCTTTTGAGAACATGGAAGCCTTAATCACCGTGGGTTGCGCAATAAAGACCTCCAGGAAAAGCCTTATTTCACCAGAAGGACCCACAGCTCTTAGGCAACACTGTCAGATCTCCACACTTGGCAAAGCTCCTGGCGTGCCTCCCCAAAATGCACCCCAGGGAGCTGTGCCCAGCGGAGCCAGCGGCACCCAGGCTGAGCTGCGCTCGCACCGGGGCCACGCGAGCTGAGCAGAGGGTGCAGCAGTGGACGAGGCACGGGAAATGAGGGCCAGCAGCACACAGAGCAGAGAACTTGGTGACTGGCAAACAGGGATGACATGATTGTGTTGGCGAAATCTCCAGAAGCATGGATGAAAAGAGATCACTCTGGTTAACCCGGTCAACTGCATTACATTTTAATACATAATGTAAGACATCAGTGAAGCATAGAGCTAGCTGACAAAGGGGGGATCGTTTCTAGAGTAGCTCCAGTTGTATGTCTGGTGATTATGTGCTTCAAGAGTCACTTCAGAGAAGTTATATTGCTACCTATGTATCTAGAAGTGTTCCTTCAATGGTATGTAAGTCCTTAGGGAGAAAGGTACTCTGTATGCAATAAAATTGAGGCACTCTATTCTAGAAATGCCAGAACACTTCATTGTCTAATTCATCTAAAATTTTTGGGCCCTTTGAATGGCTAAATAGTGACTTGTGAACACTCTTAATGACTCCCCATCACTCACTGCCTACATAACTCTTGGGTGAGTGTGGTTCATCCCTTGAAACATGTGGCTCTAGCCCTGGTAAGGAAGGTCCCCAGCAGCAAATCTGACGCAGTGGGGGACCAGGTCTATACTAGAGATGCCAACCACAGAATTAAAGACATTGCTTATTTCACATTCAGGTCCATGTAGCACACATCTCCCTGAACCTCTGAAAGGCAAATACCTGAGCTAATGTCAGCAGCACACACGCATGCTCACAGCAGTGCAGTCTGGGCAGCATCATGTTTATGAAAGATATTTGTTTAAGAACTGCTGACAATTTTTTTTGTCTAACAAGTTCAGCGCTTGGTTTGGCAGCCACCTCTCTTTTCAGCCCTGGCCTCAGACCCAGCAGTGTTTCCCACCTTAGCAGCTAAGCGCGGGGAGAAGGGGCAGGCAGCCCTGCGCTGTGCCCACCACCAGCAGCACCTTCGCCACGGGCAGCCCCACAGCCCCAGCTGCCAGCGGGGGCTCTTCCCAGGCCTTATATGGAGACAACACACTCCGACCTTGCGCAACTTGCTTTTTCTCAAAACAAAGAATAAATGGTGCTGGCACAGAGAGGTGCCTGCTGGAGCTTGAGCCTAGCACGCAGGCAAGCACACAGGGGTGCGTTTTGTCTCTGCACCCATTGGTGCAGCATTCTGCTGTGTACAGGAGCACTGCTCTCTGCTCTGTCCCCAGCATCTCCAGGTGCAGCCATTTTGCTGTGCCCACCCCCCACTGGTTTTGCCCCTGCATTTTAGCCCAGTCCTGTCTTGCTGATGATCTCGCTCTGCTGAGTGCCTGGCAGGAGTGCAATGAATTTCTCAGGTGCATCACTTATGCTTGTTCCCTCTCCTGCATCTAGCTCCTCTCTTCACTTCTGCCTCTTCTGCTTTAAATCTTTTTTCACCTCAACCATACTTGAACACCTTTCCTTTCCTTCTGCCTTTTAAACTGATTTCCTCACCAGGATCTTAAAACACAGACACAATAAGCTTTGCACCATTTCTGCCATTTGCCTGATGACTTTCCTTTCTAATTATATCTTGAAAACACAGCTTTTTTTTCTTTCTCTCTCTCTTTCACCCATGTGATCTAGTCCATCCTTTAGGAAGGGCCATATTACCTCTCTACTCTGACTGCAAGACACAAGTGGGACTTCATCAGCAAAAGGCAAAGGGTGGCATTCTCCAGCTGCAGAACATGCCATTAAATATTAAAGTAATATTTCTATAAAGAACCTTTCTCCTCACAAATGTGCAAGCCTGTTTGGCTCTGGTTTCTCTCTTTCCTTACTTTTGTATGCCCTGCTCCCACAAAGGAAGCCACCTTCATGCCCACTTCTGATCTCATCACCAATCATTCCTAATCATGAGGAAGTTACTGATCCTCCTTCTTCCCATTCTTTTGCTTTCTGATCCTTGCACCCCGTTATTAGTCCTCCCCAGTTGAAATACTGCTATTGTTGCACCTCAACTCAATTGGCTGAAAGCAGAGCTCTCAAGAGTGTGTTGCTATATATCTGCCCAGAACGAAGTTATTCATTAATCTAGGCTGCTGTTGAAGGAGGCCTGGCAAATTTTCTTTGTCATAACCATTTTTCAGAACAGTGTGAAACACAGCAGCGCCGAAAGCCACTACTATGAATAGCTCCCAATCCCTCAGGCTGGATCCTCGAGCAGTTTGCTCTTTGAGTAGTCAGGGAGCAGCTAAACCCTGCAGGATTCGCCGTGCTTGTAGGTCTTCCCAGGCACAATGTAAAGGGCAGAGACTCCCATACAGGTCCTTCATCTTCAGATCCGTACATCAAAATACTTTCTAGACAGGATCCTATTTCACACTTCCCTTTCCTGAGTTTAGGAAACAGAGATTCATTCTGGAGGCTTGCATTATTTTTGAGAAAAAGAACCCTTGCTCTGTCATGTGGCGCATTTCAGCATATTTTTTGGTTCTAATCTGTCTATGAACAGACAAAAAAAAGCAATATTTGAAAACAATATTTACAGATTAAATTATCTCCAAGTAGCAGTGGCAGCCTTAGGGAAATTGGAGAGGGAATTGCAAGGACAGTTTATCTGTCATAAGTGCTGTTCTCTGTGCACTTGCATCTGCGCTGCAAAAATAAAAATGTGAATCTCCAGCTTCAGTCTGAAACAGGATCATTTATTTGTTCTGCTTATATTTGAGAACAGTGAAAAAGGATCTGAATCTAAATTATATTTCTCCACACCACTACAGGGTACTTCCAGGCAGATGACCCCATCCACAGTATGGAGTGAAGCCAGCAGCATCCTAACATCTGAGTTGTTTGGGACAGGGGATCTGTACTAACAGATCCAGACACTAAGCAGAGCCAGACACAGATCTGAGCAGCAGCTTGCATAACGTTTATCAAGTAGCAGAGACCTGGCAAAGTGAGACCTGGCAAAGCCCTGAGAGCCCAGACTGCAGCAGGTGAGGTGGAGGAGCAGCTGAGCCCACAGCCAGCCACCTTCCCAGGGAGCAGCTTGAGCTGAGCAGGGTGAAGCCACAAATGCATGCACAGAGTGCCATGCTAGCTGCCTTGAGGGCTAGAGAAACAATTTCCTTCACTAGAATAGATGTAGCCTCTCTGTTTTAGGTGTGTCCTGGTATGCATGAAAAATAATGCTCTTCAGGGGATTTAGGCATAAGGGCACTTAATATCTGCATCCTAAAGCGCCACAGGCAAGGAGATGGGTGCCTAGATAGTGACACCAGCCAAGAGAGAGGTGCTATAGGGCATGCAAGATAGCACAGCTACTGTTGCCTAAGGATATTTTTGCCAGAAACTGTAAGTGCTTTTGGTATTTTGAGTGCCTCAACAGGTTAGACAGGTTTTTTTATTTAAACTGTTCTCTTGCAAAATAGTCACCTGAAACCAGTGTATGCAGCACTGGAGCTCCTCAGCACTATTTTGAGTCTAGTTTGAGATCTTTGTTTAATGGATTGATCCATTCACTTGGGTCTAGCCAGAACTTCTTCCTGCAGCGTGTGCTGGCCTGGCACGTAGGCAGTTTGTCTCCCATGGTGGCATTAAACTGGTACCTGTTCTGTTTTGCAAGGTGTGAGGGAATCAGAAGAGTGGGTCTGCATGAGGCAGAAACAGGCAGTCAGTGGGATTTCTCAAAGAGTTCAGGCAAGTTTTGCAGCAGCTGTGAGCCTCAGGGCCTGGCCCAGCCCCTCTGTGTATGGCTGTGTCTGTCGGACAGAGGTCACCAGACATCCCAAGCGGCAGATTCATAAAGCAATTGCTGCTGCTATGGTTTGCGCCACTTTGTTCTGTTCCTAGGGCTGGGTTAGGCTCTTCACTTCTCACAAGGGGTGATCAAAATAACTCTCAGAAAACTTGTGAGTTGTTATAATGACTTACTATTTTACCTATAAGCAGACTTCCTCACTGCAGCTAATTTTTGACCTATACACTTATTATGATTCCTGTAGTCTACTGAAATTTGACTGATAGGTTTGAGCACTGTCAACATCTGCTTCTGAGTTTATGATGTGAAGTTGTTTTAAATACATTATTATATACCATTATTATTTTGTTTAGATGATTTTCCCCCCCAGTTCTCTTCAAGAAAATTGAAGCTAATAGTCATGTCTCAGTTAGGGGGAATGTTTGAAATATCATTGAGCGAAACTCAGAGGAATACCTCATTATCTTTAGCAGAAATCAGCAGAAGAGGGGAACCCAGTCATACAGACAGAAACAGAGATGGAGAAAAGCCCTCATTTATGCTAACAGAAGTTCTTCCACTGCCTGAAGGGGGATTGAGATCAGCTACTACTGAGAGATAACACAACTTTTAGTTTTAGATTTTCTAATAGCACTTTTCAAATAACAGCATGGCTATGAATTTAAAGTATTCTCTATCTTCCTGTTGAGCAACACCAGTAAAAACCAAACAGGAGGACTTTCTGTGTTGATAATGGCCTTGTGTGTAAGTGCAGAGAACAGACCTTCTCTATATATTCAGGCTGTAGCCAGAATATATAGTGACAGGGAAAAGGAGGATCATAATTAGTCACAGGGAAAAGGAGGAGACACACTGGATTATCCATGGAAAGCCAAAAGAATTTAAGTTTATATTTGTAAACAACTCATAAATTAAATATTTAAACAATTTAAATATTTCAGCCTTGAGCCTGTCATGGACAGCATCTCTCACATATGCAAAATTGGTTATGGGAAATGCTTTGATGTAATCTGACACCATGTCAGAGCATATCAGTGGTTTAAAGAAAGCTCCTTTTTCAGAGAAGCAAATTATCAAGTTCCTACTCCAGACACGTGTCTATCCTACTCATGTCAGAGAAGTGTTGTAAGGTTAGAGTTGCCACTGTGCTTCATGTGCAACATAGCAGTCTTACATTCATCTTGCATTCCCAGACATCCAAATCCAAATGAGACTGCGTAGCATGGGACAAATTATTCACTGAATATGTTCCATATACCTCTGCCTTCCTCACCTTAAATTGAAAAAGTCTTAAACAATGTTAATTCTCTTGTGGGACAGAGGAAACTTCAGTGTGTTAATGCAAAGCAAAATATGCATTTCAGTATGGACATGCGCAAGCAATCAGGAATGTGATGAATGATCTGTGGAGATGTGCTGCCCAAGTTCAGCCTTTCATTTAGATATTGGATAATATATCAGGTGCAATATAAATGTTTTTCCTTTGGAAAAAGAAGTGTTGTAACAGTCAAGACAAATTTTTTTTTTTTATGTAGGGGGAGCAAGGGGAGATAAGCAATCCTTTCTAAACAAGCCACAACAATAATGTAGCAGGTGAAAGACAATCAGCATAAATGGTTAAATGAAATCTTATTTAGTTGCATAATATTATGGAAATAACAGAATTATATATTATTTATTAAATGCAGCAGAATCCTGCACCCCATGGATCTCTGGAGGGTTGTTTGTAATAAGTACAATATTCTCTCCATAGCGATGTTCTGCTTCATTATTAATGGTCAGTCTCATGAATTAACCACCTCTATAAGTGCATGCAGCACAACTGCCTTTAGGAGGTTGCTTTGTTATTCACAGAATCCAGGAGCCATGAGTCTGGACGGAGCCTGGATGATCACCTCCTCTCTCTGCCCGCCAGAGACCTCTCAACATTGTCAAAAGTTCTAGTGTTTTCAGCAGTGGCAGAAAAATTGTCTTAAATTGGCTGTGCTACACCACCTGTGATTGACTGCAAAGCGATCTTGTTTTCCCTTGCTTTGATTAGGCAGCTATAGCAGCTAAAACATCTGAAAAAGAGAGCAGGTTTGCAGGAAGCACAAGCAGCGAACCCAAAAGCTGCTTATACTTTTATACTATGAGCAGGGCATATGGAGCTGCCAGCTCTTGTGGGTGCCTCTAGGTCAGTGCACGAGTGCTCATTGCAGCAATAGGGCTAGAGGAGAAAACACGGTCAGGAGAAGGGTTTTGGACCAGTCTAATGGTTAGTTTTACTTAGGGCAAAATGTTTGCACCTGCTGACTGGCACATCTCCGGTCAGCTGTCTGGCTTGCATGTGGGATGTGCTTGTACTAAAGGCAAATTTTGCACACCCACAGCTAGCAAACCGCTTGAAAATACTGTTTTGCTGCTCCCCCGATCCTTGTGAGCCCTTTGATCCGCAGCAGCTCCCGAGGCAAAGCGCTCGCAGAGCAGAGGCGGTCCTTGAGGGCAGGCTCCGCATCCATGCGCCGCTCCAGCGCAGAGCATCCCGCGGTGCGGGGCGGCTCAGGCTCAGCCCGCACGGCTTTCAGCAGCTCCACACGACAGCGGTGAAACACAGCGACGCGTCTGTCCCAGGGCTGTCCCTCCAAGGGGAGTCTCTAGCGTGTCCTCTGCAGGGTACTCACTTTTTACACAGACACGGAGCCAGCCGCAGTTTACCTCGTGGCTAGGAGCGAGCAGCCTGCAGAAAACAGGTTCCATAGGAAGGGATTGATTGCTCCAGGCCTTGGCTTGGGCAACTGCCTGCAAAAGAATAAGCTGATTTGAAAAGACATTATTGACTCAGCTGCAACATTCAGAAGGTCTTCAGCAGAGGCAGGGCGGCATTTAGCCTTAATATGGTATCCAAAAACGGCTTGCTCCGTTGTTTTTTCTAGGCGTGTCTTCCTTCTTTGTTACCAGGGAAGGGTTGGGGGAGATGAATATCCGCTTGTCTAGCACTTGCTGCTCAGCATGGAAATGTGGTGATTTCACTTTGAATGTCATAAGCCACTCTGTGCCTACCACATTAAGGTTACGACGTCAGCACTGCTCTTGGACTGTGTATTTTTGGAAAAAACCCTGATTCTCTAGTGCCTCACCAGTTGTTAAATCAGTGCAAAACAGGAGTCAGATTCTGCCATTTAGATATTTTGCACAATGTCTGAAGGGGAAAGGCAAGCAGATGGTTCAGATGTATTTTAGGGCAGCTGCATGCAGGCAGAAACCAGAGTAGCACTGCAAGGGGAAGGACTGTATTGACAAACGAAGTGCCTCTGCTGCTTCCAGCCTCAGCACTGCCCTGCTGTATCACTGTCGTTCTATAAAGCAAAGTGCACACAGTGGGAGCAGTAAGGCATCCCCAGCTTATGGACATGAGGCAGGACCAACGAGTTTGTGTTGGGGTCCCATTTTTCTTGATTTCAAGCATCACCTGCTGCTGCTGAAGATGTTCTTTGCAGGCACACAGGGCCAGATAAGCAGGACTCTGGCTGAAGGTCGGCCAGAAGTGGAAGGAATTTTGTTTCCTGCCCAGCCCTGGCATCCAGCTTCAGAGTGAGTGGGGCACCTGAAAAACCCCCATCAGGTCCACTGGGATACAGAACTAGAGGAGCCTTCTTCATCCAGGAATGTGGGCTGCTTGCTGCAGTAACCTCTATAGAAATGGATGATGCTGTTAAAAACAGACTGTTTTGGGATGAGTGCTGTCACAGCTCCCAAACAGAATTTTCACAAGGCAGGTGTACCAGGCTGAGCTCATGAGGAAAATGTATGAGCAGGGAAGCAGCTGCTGTTGTGAGAGTAAGAGATGAGCCACAAGGTTTTGCCATGGGGGAATGGAGATGGAAGACCAGTCACCTAAATGCTCCAAGAGAGATTGAAAAAGGCTATAGATATGGGAGATGCCTCTAAATGGGAGCCAGCTTAAATCCAGGGACAAGTTATATTTAAAATTTATTGGAACAAAGTTACATTAATGAAAATTAGTTTAAACATTCAGTGGCTGTTGAAGCTCTGGTCACTCATGGTAGCAGAGATTTGTGATTAAGTGTACAAACAGTAATGGATTACTTTAACTCTGTTTACTTCTGTGTTTCTTTAAGATTAAAATATGTTGAAACTTAATGAAAATAGTCCTTATTCTTAACATGGCAATAGGCTTTAATTTAAAGAACTTTTATTCTCATGAGCAAATTAAGGACATGTGAAGCACATAATGTTTGACTCATAATCTGCCAAAAAGTTGTATTCAGAGAGCTGCCATCAATAATTTGGCATTCTGTTGATGCCTACAGTGATCTGTACCTGAATACTCCCTATATACAATATTTTAACCACAATTTTGATAAGGGGATAAAGAGTCCATCTACAAAATCGCCTGAAAAAAATTGCCTGATTTTTGGAGGACAGGATAAAAAAATAATAAAAAAAAAAAAGGAAGACCTTTCTAGACTGAAAACAGGACTAAAATTGAAAAAATGGCGTTTAATAAAGACAGCTGTGACACCCTATGAAGTAAGGTTGGCGTACAATACGAAGTGAGTAGGCAGTGGTCCTGCTGTAGGACATCAGGGCTGTGGTAGAGGCAAGAGCAAAAGGCTGTGACAAAAACGGCAACAGTTATGCTGTTAAATATTATCAGGGCTACCATGTGAAAATCGTGGGAGGCAATTCTGCTGTATTGCTTGGGTAAGGCTTTTCAGCTAAAGGGAATTCTCTACACTTGGACTCAGCACTTAAAGTTATAAACACATACAGGAAAGTCCAAAGAAGTTCAGAGAGCAAAAAGAGAATGCAGCTTGTGAGGAGCTGGATTTTTTCCGACTCAAAAAGAGAGTACTGGAAAGAGACATATAGGTATAACAGGAACAAAATCCAAGAATAGACTGCTTGCCAAATTCAGTGAGAGTGGGATAAGACATAATTAAGTTAACTAAAGGTCTGCATGGTTAGACAGAAGAAAAAGTTTTCTAACTCCAGAGGTAGTTGCTGCAGTTGCTTAGGGTCATTGTGTCAGCTGTGTGTTCCCTATGTCTATGTCCCTGTCCATGTACAGATACTGTCTGGGATGCTGTGGTTATGCTTGATATGGCTTTATGTCCCCATAATTATACAGGAATGTAGAGCTTTCTAGCTCTACTTTCCTAACTGTTACAGTGTAAAACCTCCCCTACTATGTGATCTAAATCCTACTGCACCTTTTAATTAGAAAGTCTCCTTTCTGCATATATGCAACAATTTTTAAAAAAAATTGATACTAACAATGATAATTTTTCAGATAAAGATAACACCTTTTACCCATTGCTTTAAAAAACCCTCCAAAAAGGGAAGTTATTATGGTCCTTATTCATCAAGCAGAAGCACAGAAAAGTTATGGGATTGCTGAGTGTTTATAAAGTACCCTGGTGGCAAAACCAGGCACATAACCTGGACACATGTCTCCCAGGCCTTTCCCTGGCTGCCAGACCACATTATTTATCCAACAAATTATTGCTGATGAGGATGAAGTACCTAATTCACAGTTCAGTCATAAATTGTTTTTTCTAGTAACATGGAGAAACCATAATTCTCAGAATGTAGCAGAAGTCCTAGCTGATGGCAGTCCAAGGTAAAATCCATTTCTCAAATCTGTCACAAGAATGCAGGTTAATACAGCCTGAAAACTGAAGCCATGATGTTAAAGTATAATTACCTCCTTTTTTCTCTGATGAAAAACATGTTGTTCTGATTGTGAAACTGCCTATGATTTGATTTGGAAAAGTAAGAATACTTGATGTCAACAGAAACTAATATTGTCTAATTAATTAATTTACCTCATGATGCAATAGGAAATATAATATGTTTTCTCACAGTATTATGCTTTCAAAGAGCTGCCATTCATTGTAAAGGTTACTATCTTTCTTTTTTTTCAGTACAAAAGCTAACTGTAAAACTTGAAATCTTTCTGGGAAATTGCTTGGATACACAAAGAACATACAGGCCTGTTTTTCAATTTTCAGTGCTTTCTGAGATTTATATAAAGGGGTTTTTGTCAGCGTCCCTCAGTTAGATATGCAGAACCAGGTCTTCCAGGGTTGCGGTTTATTTTGCAACTTTCTCACAACCTTTATAATTGCAGATGTACATTAAGATAAAGTGTCAGTTCTTTTGCAAGAGTCTGTTACAATTTGTAGATTCCCGTGTTGCTCAGTTTGCTGCTTTATAATGTTGTCTGTTCAAGAGCAAACCCAGTGAATGCCATGAAAGTGCTGCTTTTTCAAAGTTTTTGCTGTTTTTTACAGACTGCTGCATGAACAGCTATGTCCCACTTTACGCACAAGTAAGAAAGAAATAGTTTGACCATGTTAATTAATTATGGTTGTGACATTCAGTGTTTGCTTTGGAAAAATTTCTGAAAATCTTATGAAGAGATGAATGGTTTGTCCTGCTGGATAGTCTTCACATAGCCAAAAACTTTTTTCAGTGACCTTACCGTGGCATTTTCCATTCCTTTTCAATTCTTCTGCTTCTTCCATTCTTTCTGTATCAATTTCAAGCAGCCTGTCATTGACAAGATCAAAAAATAGCCATACAATATCGTCCAGACAAAGTAATTCTAGAGATTTCAAAGAAGATTTCTTCAGTGTTCTAGTTGCAATTAGATGCCCAATGCCCCAGGGAAAACGTCTGCAAGAGAAGATGGTTATCCAGCACACTATTGAGCAACTTGGCAGTACCTGCCTGCACCCAGGATCCTGCCTTCCCTGAAGTGTCAGAGCAGGCAGTGACAGCTAAACCCAAATACTTTATTTAGGATAAACAGATTCTGGAATGACCACACAGCTGTGCTCACACCTCTTACTGATGTCAACGAGCTAATAGCACAATTAGCGTAAACACTGATCAATGTAATAAGGAAGAGGAGAAACATCACCATTTAGCCTGTTTCAGCAGATTTCAGCGTGTTTATGGCAGCAGGAGATGGTGAGCCATGCAGAGATGGCATGTACACTTACTGGGGTGTGCAGGGCAGGCATGTATGTTTGACACTCAGGAACATGCCAACAACAGAAGGGCTTTGGCACTGGGCATAAATGTGTCTAAGAAAGAGGCAACACATTTGTGTTCTGTTTATCTTGTTCACATAATATCCATGTTTTTTTTAGCTTGGTCAAATAATATCCATAATTTGTCTTTCAAGTTATTTGAATATTAATTTTTCACATTATAGATCCAGCTATAAATTAGTAAAACAATATTTATTCAATAATTAAAATCCCCTAGTGTTTCAGGAAATAGCTGGTTAAATTATTGATGGTTATTTCCACATTATTCACTCAGCCTTAATAAAGCACTGAAGGGTTGGTCTGAGTAAGTTTGCTCCCACTGGTATTGTAGCGGTGTACTTATATATGCCTCAGACCATGATGCGCCTTTCTGATGGTTTTTGGTTCATGACACGTTCACTGGTGGCCCTGCTGCCAAGTGCACTGACTTCTTAGACTTCTGCTTCTCTGGTTTGCAAGTAGTGCCTTATGAGCAACCCTGCTGGTTCTGTACTCATTTATGAAAATTTACTCGTGATATAAATATTAGCAAGCAATAAATAAAAGTGATACAAGTGTGAAATCACCCGCAGCTTACAGAGAGCCTGAACGTGATGGGACAGCCTCATTGCATGACAATTTAAAGTGTGAAACTGCCTGCCATTGCTAAATCAGCTTGCTCTGTTTATTTAGGTGAAGTGAAATGTGCGTGTGCTTTCAACAGCCTTCTGTCTGCATCTGCCCAGGCACCTTCCTCCTGCAGGACACCCCACTGCTTCCTGCAGCCCCTGCCTTGGGGGGAGCTGGCTTTGCTCAGGGCAGCCAGGAAGGAGAGCAGGGTGCAGGGCCAGGGCCAGGCACTGTGTGCGGGGCCAGGGTGGTCCCATGGAGGGTGCTGCTGGCTCAGGGCACAGCAAGGGACATTCTGTGTGCTGGAGGACATCGCACACACATCCTGGCAGATGTACTCCTGCCTGCCCTGCTGCTGGGTGTGGGAGGGGGGTCAGCACACAGACAGGGTGCAGGTAAGTGACCCTGAGGACAGGAGAGATCATTCTGTCAGTCTCACAGAGGCTGGTCTCACTCGCTCCTCCGTGGAGGCTCTTGTCAAGCTTGCTCTCAGCAGATGGGCCTGGCATGCGATGGTTTCACCATGTGTGCCGCCTCTCAGTAGCCAGCTGCGTTTGCTTCTCTGCTGCTGCTGCTGCTCTCTGTCTGCAGCTGCAGGAGAACATGGTCACAGTTTCCATTGCTGTCTGATCTCTCGCAGTTTCTGGAAGTCACTTGGGCAGGAACCCGAACAGGAAATATTTTCTGGAGTGCAAGGTGCTTTTTAGCAGCAAAACTGAAACCGTCAATGTCAAGTCTGAAAAACAGATGGTTGATAAAAGTAAAATACAGTTCATTCAGGAAGCACATAAATTGATGCACATGGTAATAACTCAGTGGCTTAGGCAGCTGCACTGTTTTTGACATAGCAAGACCACCCCACTCCTACAGAGTACAAGCTGAGTTGCTGCTTTTCCCTCTTGGGAAAGGGTCATGTTGTTCCTCTTGGCTTCTTCATCTGTAATCTGCCCATACCTTGGGAGGCTAAGGATCAGCCAGCACTGGGAAAGGAAGCATTGAGTATTGCAAAGAAAACTGGTTTTGACAAGAGGGACCTTTATGCAGCCAGCTGTAAGAACGAGACTTCTCTGGCCCCATCCTGACCACATCTGCATAAAAATCAGGGATAATGCCTGGCTACTTGTACGCCTGAGGGCAAGGGTGGGCCTGGGGTGCCCTGGAGCAAAATGCCCTCTTGCGCCTCTCACTGGGATGCTGGGGGTCTCTCAGCCCCTCTGGGCAGGCTGGTTCTGGGTGGGGCAGCATTGTGAAATGTTTTCCGACCTCTTGTGCCCTAGAGAATGTGGGCCAGCCTTACCAGCAGGCTCAGAGCACCGGAAAATGGAGATGAATCTCATCTCCAGGTCAGCCCTCAGGCTGTCCTTACCACAGAGCACCTGCATACACTGTGACTCCCTCATCTCTGCCCTTGCACAGAGACTTGCTTTTCTGCTTTTTCCAGGGAAAAAAAGAACAAAACATGACCAGTTATTGACAAAGCAGTTCTTTAAGAAGTGGTTTGTTTTTCAGTTGAAGGAAAAAATTCTCTTAAGGGAAATATCACTTCCCAGTTTGTTCTGCTAAGCAGCAGAGATGTGCAGAGCACAGCAGAGATCTGCAGAGCAGGAGCATGGTCAGCAGCTTCTCCCAGCAAAGTCAAAGCACCAATAGTTCATATGTGGGAAGCTTGCCAGGAAGCCAGAAGTATATTCCCATGTCTGTGTGAAAAATCCTCCTGTCATATAACAGTTCTCATTAAAAAAACATCTACAGGGTATCACAAACTCGATGCAGCTTATATAATTAGGAGATGCATGGGTATAAAAATGTCTCAGATTTAAAGGATGAGTAATTATCTAAATTCCTGCAAGTATCTGCAAGTCCAAATTCCTCAGCAATTGTTGAGCAGTTGCAGCCTGCTTTGAACATGCCCTGCTCAGGATGATGAAATCTAGGAGGCTTACAGCAACTTTGACTAAAAAAAAAACAAGCAACCCCAAAACCCCCAAACAAACAAAAAAAACCCAAATCAAAACCAAAACTTAAAAAAAAGGCCTAACTTTTTTCAGAACTCCAGATGTGAGAAAATACCACAGTTGTTTGGATCTGCTTTTAGACACAAGTCTTTCTGGGGCTGGGAAGGAGCCTGGCCCGTTGGGGTTCACTGCTGACATATGTCCCCCAAGGTCTGCTCTGAGGTTTGGCTCCCGGGCACAGGCAGAGCACAGAGGCAGGGGCTAGTGCTCTGAGCTTCACCTCTCTGCAGGGCGACAGCTCCAGCCCCTCCGCCTGCTTCTCGGGATTGTTTGATTTGGTTTTGCTAAGCACTGCTGCTTTCAGTTCCTCTACAATAACGGAGCTTGTGTACAGAAAGGTCATCCTCAGGTCAAGCCAGGATCTTTTATCTTTTTTTTCCAACCTGGTATGCAGACAAGCCTTATCCTGTAGAGATAAAGTGAATTTAGGCATTTTGAAAAAGATACTGGAAAATGTTAAAAATAATTATTGGACCATAGCTTTTGAATCCCTTCTTTTTCTGTGAGCATCATGAATGTGTTGTAAATGTGGACTGAATGCCCAACGTCCCTGAAAAGAACACAATAACATAGCACATCTGGATCAGAATGGGTTTATAAAAAACATTATTAAAATGAACTGACAGGATTAACTGCTGTAACTGAAGAAAATAAAATCCACATTTTCCCACTGAATGTGAGTTGCATTTTTACCATATAGGGCATTTTGAGTCTCTTTTCAGTTGCTAGCAAGAATTGATTCAAACGATTTTTTCCTGATTTTAACTTGAAGGCTAATCAGTGTAATCATCTTCTGCGACAACCCAGAGAGCTCTGTGGTGGTGACGGTTGTTGTTTTGCTAAACATCTCCCTGAGAAATAGATTTTGGCCAGAGGCAATGTCATGTGTTGTCCCCCTTCCTGTGTCTCATTGTCGTGTATCTAAAGTCTGTGCCCAAGGGCAGCTTCTTTCTCCCTGGGTATCTGGATACCTCTCTGGGCAAAGGTATTAAAGAATCCTGCTTTGCGACTGCTGTGCCCTGGTCAGGCAGCTGAAAATTGGGTTAGCAATGGTGTGGAGGATTTATTTCAGGTGCTGTGTGCCCACCAAGGAACTTTCTTGGACATTGTGCCCGGTTGTGCTAGGGAAGCATCTGTGGGTCCAATTCTGTTTTGGTGGACACTGTGCAAGCACACAACGAGGGAGCGCTTGTCCTACAGATCTTTGGTTCTGCAGAGGAAGAACAGACAGGAGCCGAAGTGTGCTTAGAGAGCTGCTGATATAAGTTCAATTTATCCCAAAAGAGTGAGTTTCAGGGCAGCAGTCCCAGATGGTGTCAGGTTTGCTGAGCCTTGTTACATTGCTGTCCCCAAATACAGTAACACCGATTACCCAGCACCCAGTTTGATGTCCAGCTTACTGTGGCCAAGATCATCAGCTCAGTGAACGAGAGACATGTATGAGGTGTGAGTTGTGGCATTACCCTGAGATTACTAACCCCTCTCCCTGATCCCACTGGCCCAGTGATGCCTCTCTTTCCTGGCAGGATTTGGTGCAGAGGGGGAAATCTTCTGGGGAGCCCACTGCCTGTCCCACTCCTCCCAGCTGCACAACTTGCAGAGCAAAGCAGCTGTGCTACAGCCCAGGTCCACCATGGTAAACGAAAATGACAATCTGCACCACAGGAGGGGACACTGGTTCTCCAGGAAAGAAGAAACCAGAGAAGCTGAGAAGATTCTTGTTTCAGCAACAGAAGAACAATGAATTATTTCACTAGTGGACCGCTATGCTTTATTTTTAGCTGTTATTATTTGTTAAAAAAATGCCTGACTTGCTGAAGTTAGAGTTTTGTGGAAGATATCTTCTGTTGTGAGAACTGGCATTAGTGTTAACTTCCGTGGGAGCAGGGCTGAACCTGATGGCCACAGCCCATACATGCATTTTATCTTCACTTGGCCAAACCTGGCAGTAGCACAGCCAGTGCTGGGGCTGCCTGTGCAATGCAAAGGCATTTTGAGGGCCATAAAGGGCTCCACATATGATAGGATCAGCCCCTATAGATGTAATAGTAATAGATGACCCATAGATGGCTAAAATTGTGAGAGAACAAAGGGGTCTCTCCCAGCGTGATGCCAGCAGTCATGTACTTTGAGTGAGGGTAGGGAAATTGGCTCTCTGGCCATGGTGACTGAGAAACTCCTCTCTTCCTGCAGCTGGATTTGGGGGAGACAAGGCACTTAGAGATAATTTTCTTTTGAAAACAACAGAAGAACAGCAGAACTTTTATGGCTGCCCAGCCAAAACTCCAACTGTGTGTCAGACCAGGGCTGAACAGCTGGGGAGGGTCAATGGAATACCGTCAGACGAAGGAGGTGAGGGATGTTTGTGAATATCATACAGCCATTCCAGCTGTGCATTCTCCCTGGGCAGCCACACCACAGTGGGCAAGTTCTGAGTGATGGGCACGTCCAGCTGGCCCCTGGCAGAGCTGGGCAGACCCTGGAATTTAACTGGAAAGTAGAGGAGGCATCTGCCTGCACTGTGAAGCAGGACAAGGCACCTTTGTTTCCTAGCCATGACCCCCTCAGCCTCAAAATGTGGAGGGTTTTCTAGGGAAAGAAGTTTCTAGGGAAAGGGCAGGATTATACACATTTACCACCCCTGCTCACCCCCTTCTCCTTTGTTCTTACCAAATCCTGTGCACCGTTTCATTAGAACAGTATTTGGCTCCCGCAATATACATGAACACATCCAAAAAATGCAGTGAGTCAAACCAAATATCCATCTTCTTTTGCAATTATCTTGATTCTCTGGATATCCAGCATGTCTGAGCACCTGCTTAGACACTGCCAGAATTTGGCATGGGAGTGTAAAATGATGGATCCTTTCTATATCTCTGTGATTCTTTACAAAGAGCAAGGAATCTGTGCAAAACGAGATCATCCAGTCAGAAAGAGTGTGAGAGACAGCTGAAGTTAAGGATATACACCTGTACCAGGCAGCAAATAATGAACAATTACCTCTCTGCTTGCTGATTATCTGTGGTTGGCATAATGCCCAAGAGGAAAAGGAGAGTATTCCGTTCTGCAGGTTGTTGGTAGCCTCTGCTGTCGGCAGACAAGACAAGAAGCAAAAAATGCTGTTGCTGTCCTAGACATCAGAAAGGTTTCCCTTGGACCAGCTGTCTCAGTAAAAGCACTAGGATAGCTTTGGTTTGCTAAATTTCAGGCACCAAAAAACCTGTATACTAGGTTTGCAATGTAAAACATGGAAAAAAATATTCAGTGAGCCAAAAGTCTAGTTGTCTCTGGTGTAACCAGCTGAATTAAGTGGAGCTACATGGGGAGAGGGTGGAGGCTGTGAATTTCATCAGCCTGAGAGATCTCTTTGAAACGCTCACATTTTCATAATAGAAAAAAGGAACATCTGGACATATTGTGCAAGGGCCACATTCTCCTTTCAGTCATGTTGAGGCAAACCCAAAGCTGTCCCAATGGGACAATTTAAGATTTTCCCCAAGATAAACAAGAGCAGTATCTGTCACTGTATTTTTTACTTTACTGCTATGTTCTCTATGGTTAACCTGTTATACCCTGTGTGCACTCATTTTCTGAATTGTCCTCTTCTTGAATGAGACACAGGAGCAGGTGGGAAAATCTAAGAAGTCTCCAGCTTTTCATTCAATTGAGTTTTTCATAATTCTTAACATTCTCCAAAAACCTGTGTTCTGTATCACCTTTTCTAAGCTTCTTTTCCCCCCTTGGCAACCTGTAAATTATTATTGCTGCCTTCCTTCCCCTCTGCATTGCTTATTCTTCTTTATTTTCCACTTCCAGTAAACAAGAGTGAACAATCGAGAGTATTGTTGTTGTTTTTATTTTCCCACTGGCTCCAAAGGCCTCAGCTAAGAAAACAAAACGAGACAACTCACTCAGGGCCATGCTGGGAATTGTACTTTTCAACTGTCTCCACTGTATGCTTCTGACACTCTACAAACTATGACAAACTGAGGGAACAGGAAGAGGCTGTCAAATGCAGCAGTCTTGTGCTTATTTGATTTATCTCTAATTCCTCTTAATTCCTCTTCTTATTCTCTGACTACACCTTCAATTCTGTCATCTTTTGGACAGAGCCAAATCTGAAGATGCAATTTTTTAAGTGAAAAGTAATGTCAGGAGTAAGACTCACAAGCAGGGCATAGTTTTTGGAGATTTACTCAACACCTGAGGAAGTTCAACTTCTTTCAGCAGGGTGGCTCAATCACTTTGTGAAACCAGGGTGTCTGTGAAAGTATTCTAAAAAAGAAGGAACCAAAAAGGCTTGGGTGCAGCTTTACATCCTGAGATGCTCAGCAGCAAGAGACAGCCTAGCTCCGTCCTGGGTGCTCTGCATGGGTGTTGCCTTCTATGTTTTGTTGTGACAGGGGCTCAGAGTATGCCCGCTCTGCTTTTCTTTCTCGCATGGGTAGTGCATTAGTCCCCTAACACTTTTTTCTAATGTTTGTATTTAAAATGGGGAAAAAGGGGTTTTTGCTGCAGAAGTCCCTAGAAAAAGGGTCTGCGAAGAGTATGGGCAGCAGCCTTTCCTACCTGTCCTTTCCTCCCACTCCCTGCACTGCTTTACCATGAGGCACCCGGGAGCTTGTAACATATTTTTCTTGACATAACGATAGCTGCCTTTTTTCCAGAAAAAGAAGTGTTCTTGCCCTGCTAGACATGAAAAAGCATCTTCATACACACATTTCCTGATGCTTTTATTTGCCAAAACTAGAACAGTGAAGCAGAAGTTGTTTCTCGAATAGCTTTGGCATAAGGACAGTCTGATGCATATAATGCATATAATTTTAAAAAGTTAGTACAAAGAGATGGTTGTTATTTTGCTTAAACTGAACTCAACTCAGTAGCTAATTAAGTACAGACTTTTTCCATGGTTATATGCAGTTTTCAAATTTCTATAACACAAACTGTTTTAGAGGATAAGTTAAATACAGAATGCATTGAGTTTGGCAGAGAAAGTTTAAAGGTCTGCATTTTCCCACCAAAGATATTTCATATCAGCTACAGAGTGGGGGTGTGTGTGTGGAGGGGTTATGACCCCTTTTATTTTTACAACCATTGCCATGATTTCATAATACTGGCAGCAGTCACTTCAAGTGAGGGACTAGACTTTATCACTATAATTATATGCTAGTATGTGGGCATAAAACAGAAAAACTTTTCTATAGATAAATGCCAGTAGCAAAATCCTTTTGTCCAACAAGCAGTTCTTTAGCAGTGTTATGAATATTATATTAACCTCAAAAAAAGCTATGCCAGAAATGTCTACTGTACATGGCACAAGTCCTGTGTTCTTAGGCAGCTTTGTTCTGAGAAATGAACAGCACTGAGAACACGCAGCACCTTTTCTTTACAAAGCGTATCAGAGATGTTCACTCATGAATCATAATGGTCCATTGTGGGAGGTGGTAACACCATCTGAAATGGGAAAAACAGGCAGGGAGGGCTCGTTTGCTCTGGGTTTGTGCAGATAATGTGGTGCAGATGCAGAACAAGGCAGGGTGAGCCACAGGGCTCCAGCCAGGCCAGCACCTGTGAGCATACTTGGCCCTTAGGGTTTCTGAGAAGCACAAAAAGGAAGGATGCATCCTGTAGGGGAGGTGAGGCACTGAGCCCCATCCCCACTGCCTCCAACAAACCCACTGTGCTGGCATGGCAGATCCCATGCATGTGGGAGCTCCATCAGTGAAGATGAAGGGGTTGAGGAATCGGAGAAGACAAGAGCTTTGCTTAGGTCCGTCACTCTGCAGCTTCGGTGGCCATTCAGCCCAGCTATGAGAGCTGCAGAGCCATTGGCCTGCAGCCACCTCAGCCTGACTTTGTGAAGCCTGGGCTCCTGGTGATACATGAAAATAAAATTCAGCCTGGGTAGGTCACAGTCTGGGTTAGGAGATCAGGGCCCAGGCAGGATGGTCCCTGCAGCACAGAAAGCTGGGAGATGTGGCAGCAGCTGACCTCCAAATTTGACAGGTCAATAAAGAGGAAGAATTCTTAGCCTGAGCAACAGATGACTTTGCCATCTAAAGTGATTTTAGACTTGATGACTCTCCTCTTCCGAATCTGCACCACTCTTCGGCAGACTGAGACTGGTGTCTGGTGAGTCAGGGGCCTCAGCAAGGGACTGGTCCCCTTAGCAAAAGGGGAGTCACTAGCAATTTAGCAAATAGAATTACATGATTTTTAAAAGGGATATGAACCACAACAAACTACTGATCTTGGGTTTTTTTCTACATTTCACATAACCCTGTCCCTGTCTTCTGTAAAGTGATAGAGGAATACTGAGTAGTATATCCATTTCTGAGGACTTTTAGTGGTGTTTCTCAAGTGTCTCTTTCCAGATGTATTAAATTTTCCATCACTGAATTATATAAATAACAGATTACATTGAAAAGTACAGTGATTCAGCTTTGTCTCATGTTAGCATGGAAATAGTAAAATTACTTTTTGTGAATATTTTGCAATGTCATTCTGAGTACTATATCTGTTAATGATCTGATTTTGACAGGTAAAATTCTTTTTAGGTATTTGCCTGATAGCATGAGGAAGTAGTGTTGACATATGGCTGAATAACGAGCTGTTACTATTAACCATTTGTTACCAGTCCTATAAACCATGCCGTACCCAGTGTCTTCTGTGTTCCTGCTTAACTGAAATGTTTTAAAAGAGGATTCTGAAAAAAAAATCTCTTTCTGATAGGGAATTCTTCCACAGGAAGGCTGCAGATCAAGTGGGCATTCACATCAGGAGGCAGCAGAGAGATACCCCTCAGGCTCCCCCAGCCCCACTGCAGTGCTCTGTCAGAGGGACAAAGCTGGGAAGATATCTGTCTCTTGTAATCCATGCAGATGTTGCTGCTTCTCGGTTGCCTTTCAGCCCCGTCGTAGCTCAGAGTTTGGAAGCTGTGGCTGGCTTGTGGCTGCCATGGTGGGGGTTTTATATAAACTTTTATTTGTGTTGCAATTTTATGGTGGTGACAATGAAATGGGCAGTGGACGTTCAAGTGCCGATGAACAGCTCTCCTCTTCTCAGAGCTCCAATTAGTTTGGTTATAGGATTCCTTGCCTGGTTATTATTTCCATTGCACAAATACTGTGCAGAATTTACATCTGAAGGCCTGATTCTGCTGTGCTGATTTTCAAAGTCATACTTACTCTGTTTTCAGTCTGGTGAATCTGCTATTGACAGGTATTGACAATCCTGCAATGATGTTGAAACTTGAATCAAAAATTACCACATGCAAAAGTCACCCTGCTGTTCCAGTGTGTGAGGATAACCAAAGCTGATCTGGCTTGCTTCTGATACCGGGTGTATTTAGGAGTAGTTTTAGTGTGTAGCATGTTCATGATTGAAAATAAAAAGGTAGTCACTAAAGACTACAAAAAATGATGGCCAAACACAACATAGGCTAACCCGGTGCTCATGCAAGGGTACTGAATTCCCCATCTGCTCACCCCACAAATATTTTTGGCACTTCTTCCCTCAGCTGGCACAGTCTTTTCCAGGTGCAATGTTCATCCTCACAGGAATCAATGCCTTGCTTAACGTCTGTAACAGATCTTCACTTCCCATGCAGCAAGATTAATGAGCAAAGTCTGCCAGTGGTCTGTGAGATCACAGCTGGGTTGCTGGTTTCAAGTATTCAACATGAAACTTCAACAATGACTAAAGAGAAAAGGTACAAGATAATTTTATTGTACTGATGTTCTGATAATTATTGTTCTGAAACTCCCACCTAATTAGCCTGTTTCATGTCATGCAGACAAAGATAAACAGAATAGTTTGGTCTCTCTTTTTGTACATGGGGCTATAGTAGGATTAGTAGAACACCAGCAGGGCAGGATAGCACTGATCTGAGGGTCTGTATAGCCATCCCACACTGCCTAGTCCCTGACTAGACAATGGAAATATATTTGGGAGAAGCCAATACATCAAAACATGTCCCCAAATAAGCAATCATGAAGCCTCTTGCTGCACAGTTTTAAGGCTATGGGCCTACATTGCTCTTTTTTTTTTTCCTGTTGAAAGAATTAGAAAGAGTATCTCAAGTCAGAGACCTTGTTCAACAACGAAAACATCTGAGTTTGGCTAAGCCAAAAAGATACCCAGCTCTGAATTACTTTCACAGTGGGCACAGAAGAGCAAACATGGGAAGGACCAGTCTGCTGTGTCAGTAAGGGGAATAAATGGGTTTTTTACCCCTGCGGTGGAGGTACAGTGACTGAAGAATGGACACAGCTTCTTGTTTAAATGTTCTTGGCTTGGTTTTGGCGCAGCACTCCACCAACGTGTGTGAAACTTTGGCAGACCATGAGCCACATACTGGCAGGAGCCAAACACATGCTGGTCCTCGTAGGTGAGGTTGAGCGCCAGGGCTGTGGGAGGACGTGAGTGCTGGGTGCAGCCGCAGGCAGGGGAGCAGGAGAGGCAGAAGGGAAAACAAATCATACATCTCAAAATGCATAAAAAATAAATCAAAATCCTAGTGAAATATCAATTCCTCCAGGCAGTTCAGTGGATTTCCTAATAACTGTCTCGAACCTGGAAGACTGGTACTTGCTGATATGAATATAATATTAAACATTAATATTTATTATATATAAATTTATTAACAAAATCGATTTAATAATTAATATTATATTTATTACTATGGCTACCTGATTTTTTCTTTGATTGCCACCTTTTCCTCCTAGATGGCTCACTTCCTTTCCCAAGAAATAAACACACCATTATGTGAAAATAACATTCATTGCCAGAAGTCTGTTTTTCTGCCCTGTTTCTGTGCTCCCAGTGAGCTTCAGTCTCCAGGTCCAATGTGGCAGCTCAGGGACAAAGTCCTTTGTTTCCCAATTCTGAGAGGAAATATTTGTGTGTGAACTTTACAATTTGTGCTCACAATTTATCAGAAAATAATTAAACCCCATAAAATTGTGCAATGTAGTTTGTAAACATGTCATACTTTGCAGAAACTGTTTATTACTTGTCTATTTTTAAAGTTATGCAGCGCGGGGGGAACCCAACAAACCTCACGTGGGCCACTTCTCTAATTGGGCATGCTGGATACCAAAGGGAACCATTTACATTTGCAGCTGCTGGTAGATATGCTAAAATTAGACTAAATAAAAAATAGCAGCTGCATGGGTAGAAACGAACCAAAGCTGATTCACAGAAGAGAGAAAGCTTGGGGGACTCAGGCATTGCAGCGAGATTTAACACAAAGGCTGTGTAAGATCCAGTGTAAGATCCCTGTGCCTACAATGATACAATAGACCATAATGGTAAGCCAAAACTACGTTCAGCTCAACCCCTTTGCTGGGGAAATCCTTTCACCACCCTGGATATTTTTTTTTTTTTTTCTCCTTTTTTTTTTTTTCTTAAAAATGTGGTACAATGTCTCATTATGTAGGAACACGCTTTCCTTTAACATGTCTGTCTTCTTCTATCCCCTCAGCCTCCCCCACAGGCTTTCCTTGGACAACCACACTCTTTGTGGCCAATGCCAAAAAAAGCCCACTCCCTCCTTGTGTCCAGTCCCATACGCCCTGCTAACTCCATGCCAAGACATTGACAGAGTGCAGGATCTTTCTCTGCAGCCATGTCATGGGCCCTTTTTTTATAGGATTCCCTTTCAAAATGCTAGCGCAGTGGAACTTCATGACCTCTACTACCAGCAGCTCCATCTCGCATTGCCCCGTGCATTATATTCAGATAAAAGGATATATTGTGGGATTTAAGGCACAGTCTGTGTTACAGGGAGGAGGGCACAGATGGGGCAGACTGCCCAGGCCATGCTTTCTGAACAATCAGCCTGGATTTTCCCTGGGCAGAAAACACAAAATTTTCTAACTGGTTTTCATAGGAAGTCTCAGCAAAATTGCTTCCAGCCACATTTGATTAAAAGGATTCTCTCTTGTTGTGAAGAGTGGAACCGTCCTGTTCAAGGCAACACAGTGTTTCATGGGTTGTAGAGGATTTCTGTGTGATGTGTTGGAGAAATCCATGTGACAGCACAGAGTCAGTGATGACCCTCATGTCAGGCTCTGCTCTCCCTGCTGCTCTTGTTTCCAGAAAGGATTTTTAACTTGGACTCCTCACAAGCACAGAACTCCAGGAGCAGCCCACACACCCTGAGCACTCCTGAAGTGTGGCACAGATCTTTTATTCCCAGGTAACAGAGAGCACATGCACAAATAGCAGTCAGGTATCAATTCCCAAGCAGCTTCACTTCCACACTTGTGCAAAGCGGAAGAGAGTTTTCACCACCTTGCGAGGCTTCAGCCATCCTCTTCCCTTCGTCTCTTCTCTGCTCCCACTCCCAGCTCCTACTAGAACATTGCCTGGCAGACACATCACCTTTCCTAGACTGCTCCAGCTGCAGCCTCTTATCAATTTGGCCTGCACAGGACTGCGCCAGATGTGGACAAACACATATCGAAGCGCCTCACACCTAATTCCTGCTTGAATCAAAAGGACCAAAAAGCAAGGCAGAGGTTACCAGTAAGTTAACTTGCATTCAACTTCAAACAGCATTTCTGAGCAGATCCTTCCCTCACACTCTGCACATCCACTCCTTGCCCTGGGGTAATTTCCAGCAGAGCCCGGTGGTCACTCTACCTCTGCAGCGCAGTTGGGGCCCCAGATTAAGCTCAGAGTCTTATAGGACAAATTGAGGACTCCTGCTGGTAAAGGGCCCACCTTGGTAGCAGCACTTGGACTTCCTCCTTCACTCTGAAAAATCTTATTTAAGTCTCATCTCCTAAACTCTACAGACCAACCCTCACTCTTTTAAAAATTCTTGGATTTAGTCTTATTTTTAGCTCTTGGATCCAGCTTCAGCCAGAAGGTAGGACAATATCTTCCTGCTCTCGATGCTTTGGTGCTTGGGCCACTCCCTTGGAAAACAGGAAACAGACAATAAACCTCCTTGGACTGAAGATGGAGAGGAGCCCATATATCCTACTTGGGGAGCTATTAAATTAAAGAAGGAACAATTACTGGCTGCATACAGAAGGGACTGCCCAATGTGCATCAGATTTGGACACATTATGGAAGAATTTGATGTAACTTGGGAGTGTTCTGCCAAAAACCAGAGGCAACTGTATTTAAGAAGAGGCAATTTTGGAACTGCAATTTTGTTATGAGGCATCACAATTCCCCTTAAGACTTCCTTTAGATGTGTCCTTTCCTTGCTGAAGCTTAAGTGTCCTGTGTAATGATCAATGACCTTGGATGCCAAAGCAGTAGACAGAGTGGGGGGCCTGAGAGCTCTCCCTCTTGGCCAGCTGTAAACCATGCTGCAAACCTGTTTGGTAGCCCTCGTGAATGGGGCCTTTGTTAGCAACTGATGAGTAGGATGTTCAGAGAACTTGGGAAAGTATGCTTGGCAAGTAAACTCACCTAACTAATAATAAAAATACTCTTCAAATTTGCCAGGCTTCTTTGCCTCAGGCGAGAACAATAAAGTCAATGAATTGTTTAATGTGAGGAAATAACAAGAGAGGGAAGGAAAAAAGCATACTGTTCCCTGATGCTGTTTTGGAATTTCTCTTGTGTAGATTCTCTTCTGGGTTGATAATAAAGGCCCTTGGCATGCATCCTGCAGAAAAATCAAGAAGGATAACAGAAATACGTGATTCTATTGATAGCTATAGCCTACCTAAGCATAGGGATGGACTCTGATCTAAGGCATTTTTTATTTATAGCTGGGGTGATCCTCTCTCTGGCAGGCACATATTTGATATTGAATGTCTTAACAAGCCAGAGTACTTTCATGGGAATGCTGACAATGACATGGAGAGCTGTTTCAAGCTGCAATCCTCCTCCACAAGAGGCCCAGAGCAGGCACTAATTAACAGGATGGGTGTAGCACATACCTGCCTCTGGTGGGAAAGAACTGAGCCTGAGAACTGCATCTCTGCATGTCCAACCAACACATTCCCCTCTTTGTAAAGCCAGAAAATAATTTTAGCACTTAAGAAGAGGCATAATCCCTGCACGTAAGGCAGGAACTTGATTTAGAAATTGTCCGTCTTCTGACCTGGCCAACATTTCCACCATTTTCCCATCACTTTTCACTGTCACCTCTCAATTTACGACCCAGCAGCCTTGAGCATTTTTAAGATGCAGACATATGCCAAGAGCGTGCAGATCAAAGCAAGCAGTGAACTTGTTAGGTACTAATCTTGTGCTTTGGGAAGACTTCTTTAATTCTTTGAGTTCTGCATCTTAAATGACTCTTTACATAACTTACTATTTATTTTGTGTCTTTTCCTATGTAGTATATTGGCAATCTTGACTGGAATGAGAAGAACAAATTCCTAGGTAGTAGTTTCTGTTATTCTGCAATTCCTAGTTAAATACCAATGGATTTTTTTTTCTTCTAATAGCAAAGAAATAGATGAAGGAGGCAGATTGTTAACTAGGCCTACTTTTGATTGCGGTAAAAGAATCACAGAGATGAACTTTCCTTATTCTTATTCTATAAGCTGTTCATTGGGATGTATGAGGAATGAATGTATGAATTTTCTGCAATGCATAGTGGTGCACTATCATGCCAGAGCATTACAATTGCAGCAAGAGCACACTGCTCCATGCTGGAAAAAGCTAGGGGCTGGCTCCTCTGTTGCTGGTTATTTCTGAGATTGAAGGTCTCGGCAACACTTAGGTCTGGGCAGCACTAAAGGTGGACGAGCACAAGATGCGATGGGACATCATAGTGACCAGAGTGTCAAGATACAGCTAAGCGTGCTTAAAGCTACCAAAGGTTTCCAGTACCTTGTGATAACTTTATCAGAACACCACACTTTTAACCACAGGAACACAGTCTTTAAATGGGAAAACCCAGACTTGATGTGTGATACAGAAAAAAACACATCTCCACACTTTGCAGAGAGAGTCAAGCACCACTTCAGATGCAGCAATTTTCAGTGGCTTCCTGGGCTGCAGCAAAGTTTACATCATCCTCTCCTGATCCCTAGGAGAGCCAGGTTTTCTGGGTAAAGTTTCAGGTGTGGGTCCACTGAAGCAATGCCTCTGCTCTCTAGGTCTTTCACTGACCACTGCTCACAGTTTTTCTTATCCCATAGTGCCTCCCAAGGCCATATAAATGCCCAGGAGCTGGGTAGGATATCAGCAGCCCACACGACACTCACTGTGAGCCCCTCTTTCCTTGCAGGCACAGTGACACAGACAGACAGTCTCTCTCCCATGTGGGATGATTTTGCACGCTGCAGGTGGGAGCTCTACTGCAGGGTGGACAAGAGGGAGAACTGAAGGCTGGGTGCTGAAGCCCTGGAAAACCTGGGGCTGTAGCTTGTAATCCCAAGGGAAAATTCAGCTGTAAGTGCAATGCAGTGGCAAGCCTGGTCTGAAAGTGCCTCTCCTCCCCACCTCTCCCTCCGGCTAGGATGGGAGGATATCCGGTGCCAGCAGTAACATTCCAGTAAAGCTGCAGCTGGTGCCTCCATGCACGAGGCAAGCTGCAAGTTCCTCAGCTCTGTGATCACCATCAATAATGCATTCACAGTAGAGGACAGGACGGAAGAGTCAGGCAGATAACAGTGCTCTCAGGCTGCTCAATGGTGCCACTGTCTCTCTGCTCGCTGACAGTGGCTGTGTGCGCAGAGGGTCGCACGCTCCCAGTGAGGATACACCAGTAGGGCTGGAGGGTTGTATCCTAATCTCAAGGCAGGCTCAGCTCACACTGTCAGGTTTGCAAAGAATTAAGGAAATCATGTTTCTTCCTGCCTTTCGCTCCTGCCCCTTACTTAAATAACCTCCTCTGTGGCTTAAGGAAAAGGTCCAGATGGCAAACAGCCTGCAGCTGTGCTGCCCAGGCAATAGTGTGAGGAAACAAGTCTCACACGGTAGGAATAGCTTATGGACTTGTTGTAGCTTGTGGAGAGCAGGATTCCTTTAATCACCCTTTCTCAAGGCAAACTGCATACTTTGGTTCAGCTTCACTTCTTGTGTTCCCCGCTTTTTTCCCTCCCATTTGATGTAGCTGATTCAGCTCTGGTCATAGGTGCTTGTGCAAGGCTTTCCACACTTAAGGACTCCATTCACACACAGGGGATAACATCAGGCATTTTTCTTTCCCACCATGCCCTCACACACTCTTTCCAGACCATGCAATACCTGACCATGGGTTCAAGTCTAAATACTTAACCCTCAAAGTCTGCTGAATCCCTGCCTCATGTGGATATGCCTTAACTCAGATACTGATTTCATCCCACAACGGGGGGACTATTTACATGAGTCAAGATGCAGGAGATATACCCTCATCCTTCTCTATCCCTTTGCTACTTCTGGCACGGGTATACAGAGTGTTCAGTTCATAGTCTAAAGCATGTTTCTCTGCTCTCAGACATCTAAAAGGTTTCTTTAGAAGCAGAGCAGAGAGGATGCAAAGGGCTTGCAGTCTTTGATGATAGGTGTTGAGGGTACCCTGAGCAGCAGCCATGGCTGCAGACCAGCAGGGCAGATCTGAGTGAAGGAGTCAAATCTTATTCCAGGCTGCTAACGTAAGTGCGATTAGAGGGAAAAAATTGAAGTATAATGACCTAATTTTGTGGTATTGTGATCAACAAAGGTCTTCTTGCCACAGAGAGAACCAGGAGCAAGATGGGATTTAACAGAAATCTGTCAGTTAAAGACATTTAGCTGAATGTATGATCTTGGACAGGCTTTTGAGTTGTTTCCATAAGGAGAGATGGGTTACAAAATGCAATAGGTTTGATGTTGTTTCAGGGAAGTTGGTTCAATAAATGAGGATGGGACAGGTGTGGGTACCACTCACTGAGGAGCAGCTCTCCTCTATTTGCTTCCTATGGTCACAGGCCAGGAGTTCAGCAATGGTGAAAAGGCAGAATATGCACAATGGGCAAGCTGAGGCATTGCTCAAAGGGGACAGAGCTAATACACTTAGTATGTGTCCTAGTTTTCAGAAGTTTTAGGTTTTGCTGAGTTCAGTACTCTGAAGTGCATAATCTTGGCACTGCACTAATGCGGCTCTCTGCCAGCAAATTCCATAGCATTTAAAAAACGCAATTTTCTCCTTAATATGCATTTAAGCATACTGTCATTGCTCCCTGGTTGTGCAGGTGGCATGATTTTGTGACTAGCTGTAGGTAAAGGACCTGCTGGAATTCTGTGGAAATATTCCACAGAAGATTTTGCCTTATACTTCACAGGACTGAAACAAATTATATATACAGGGCACAGCTGCTGTCAGAGCAGAATAAGCCATGCATAGGGTTCTGAACCAAACCCCGTTAGAGCCCCATTCTTGCTGGTCACAGTATCTCTCATACAATAAGAGTAAGGCACAGCTCTCTACGTCTCTTCAGTTCTTTCCCTAACACATCCTGCAACACATATCCACTGGCATAATTTTCAGCTTAACTCCTCTGTAAGATATTAACTCTCTAGAAACCAGAGTTTATACATCACTGCTTCCTTGCTTTTGTGTATATATGTACAAATGGCAATGGGAGAGAAACAGTCCTTGGTTTTCTTTGGCTGAGCTATACACTGAGCCAAATACTCTCCTCCTGCACCTCCAACCAAGTTTTCCCAGCCATATCCATGATCCATCTGCTGTCCCTTCACCACAGGCCAGCATGTCTTTGTCTCTGTGCCAGTGCTGCTGTTCCCTGGCTCCCCGCTACCTGGAGGTACTGCCTGTCCTACATTAATATTTCCTGCTTACCCAGACTCAAAACTTGTGTAACTGTAATTCATCACTTCCAGAGTTTTCTAGATTTAGGTCTGTATGGTCAGGACACTTCCTCCAAGATTCTGTCTCGCATGATTAAGATAGGGAAGGGGGTCTTTTACCCCAGCCATAGTCATGACTCTTCTGATCTCAGCACAGAGCGACCTGCACAAGGGTAAGGGTTTCAGCCTGCTGGCAGCTCCCCTACCTGAGTACAGGAGCTTGGTGTGGGTTCAGGAGGGGACATGCATGGCTGGCTCCTTGCTGTGACACAGTTCCCACCAGTGGCCTATAGATGTTGACAGCTTGGTAATTCTGTGAGCTATAAAACTGGCTGGTTGTGTTTGACTCTAAAACTTTGATCTAGAAATTCCACTTGGGGCCTATGAACACATAACAAACTCTACATCCAAATGGGAGTTTTGCAGCCAAAAATGTAGATAATCCAAGAATCATCAAGTTAACAAACACAATGATGCAGTTCTGTTTTGTAAACACAGTGGATGCAGCTAAGCTCCCATGAAAAGCCACAAGGCTGTGAAAACTGAAATGTTTATTCTTCCATTACATTCAAGGACACTCACAAAAATAAAATAAAGTAAATAGATGCTGAGACCAGAGGATTCCCAAGTAACAAGTAGGGGAGAAAGTCTGTAAGTGGGAAAGAGAAAGAAATAAGGGTCAGTTATTGAAGCTGTTTTCATTTATAATATCTATTTCCCTTTCTGCTGCTTGTCAGGACATCCAAACCACATGTTTCAAGGTAGATTTTTATGCTGGAAAACCTCAAGTGGAGCGTCTAAAGAAAACACCTGTTGTCCAGCACACATTTTCCTTGGTCATGCTAGCTGCAAAAGAGATGGGTTGTGTTGGTGGTGGATTTTTCCCGTTGCAAGGAGCTCTTTTGACTTCCTGCACTGTATTTACATGATGAATCACACACAGAAGTGCTAAGGGGACCAAGGAGTTCCCCTTGCAGATATGCTGCCACCTCTGCATGTGATCCTTAATTAGGTAAATGTGCACAGGTATTGGGCAATACACAGGCATCTGCTAGATATAAATACACAAAGACAACTGGAAACTGGCTAGTGTGACACCCACGCACAAGAAGGGTTAGAAGGAGTATCCTGGAGCTACAGGCCTGTCAGCCTGACCTCACTGCTTGACAAGATGATGAAACATCGACCTAGATGTGATCACATAGCACACATAGGACAACCAAGGGATCAGACTCAGGCAGTACAGGTTTAGGAAAGGTAGGTCCTACCTGACCTGCCTGATCTCCTTTTGTGACCAGGTTATGCTCCTATGGATGTGGAAGGAATGAAGTGGATGAAGGAAAGACTGTGGATATAGCCTACCTGACTTCAGCAAAGCCTTTAATACTGTCTCCAGTGACATTTTCTTGGAAAATGTGACAGCCTGTGGCATGGGCATGTGAACCCTTCGTTGAGTAAAATCTTCCTGGATGGTTGGGCACAGAGGGTGGTGGTGAGTGGTGCCACATGCAGTTGGCGTCTTGTCAAGAGTGGTGCTCCCCAGGGCTCTGTACTGGGCCAGGTACTGTTCAATATCTTTATAAATGATCTTGATGAAGAGATTGAGTGCACCCTCAGTAAATTTGAGTATAACACCAATTTGGGTGGGAGTGTCAATCTGCTGGAGGGCCGGAAGGCTCTGCAGAGGGATCTGGGCAGGCTGGACCATGGGCTGAGGCCAATGGGGTGAGGTTCAACAAGGCCAAGTGCCAGGTCCTGCCCTTGGGTCACAGCAGCCCCAGGCAGTGCCACAGGCTGGGGCAGAGAGGCTGGAAAGTGCCCAGGGGAAAAGGCCCTGGGGGTGCTGTGACAGCAGCTGCACATGAGCCAGGCTGTGCCCAGGTGGCCAAGAAGGCCAATGGCATCCTGGCCTGGATCAGCCATGGTGTGGCCAGCAGGAGCAGGGCAGGGATTGTCCCCTGTCCTGGGCACTGCTGAGGCCACACCTCGAGTGCTGTGTCCAGTTCTGGGCCCCTGAGTGCAAGAAAGACATGGAGGGGCTGGAGCGAGTCCAGAGAAGGGCAACGGAGCTGGGGAAGGGTCTGGAGCACAAGTGCTGTGAGGAGCAGCTGAGGGAGCTGGGGGTGTTTAATTTGGAGAAAGAGAGGCTCAGGGGAGACCTCATCACTCTCTAAAGTGCCTGAGAGAAGCCTGTGGCCGGGGGGCGTTGGTCTCTTCTCCCAAGTAACGAGTGATAGAACAAGAGCACAAAGACTCAGGACGTGCTAGGGGAGGTCTAGATTGTACATCAGGAGGAGTTTTTTCATGGAAAATATTGTCAAACATTGGAACCAGTTTCCCAGAGAGGTGGTGGAGTGACTATAGCTGGACGTGCTCAGCAAACTGGATGTGGCACTTAGTGCTATGGTCTAATTGACAAGGTGGTCAAAGGTTGGACTCTATGATCTCAGATGCCTTTTCCAACCTAAATGATTCTGTGATATTCAGGCATTTTTTCAGGCCATACAGGACATAGCAGTATCCAGTACCTTCACATTCTGTTGTGAGAAGGAAGGGTAAGGAGGAGTGCAGACAAGTTTTCTGAGCAGCCTGAGCAGTGGCTCTGATAGCTTCAAAAACTGCCTTGCTTTCCAACTGCTTGCACACTCTCATGCTCCCAAATTTATAGGCATCTTGGAAACCCTGTGCAAACCTTCTCTCACCAAATATTTTGTCTTCCTTACCTTTTTCTTCTCAAAAGCTTTCCACTTCCTTTCTTGACTCTCATTCTGCCTTTCTTGGTTTTAGAGTCCAGCACTTTAGGCTCTCCATATGGTGCTGGGGAATCTGCCCCTTCAGGTGTTCCTTCATGCCGCCTTCAGAAAACTCCATTCTCCTGGCAAACCCTCCTGCATTCTCATCCTTTATAATCCCTGCTTTTCTCATGACCTGAACTATTATCCCTGTAATTTGTCTTGTCTTTGACTTGTCTACCTTCTGTGGCAAGCAGCGTAGAGTGGGGAACGGGGCTTGCTCTGTCTCGAAGTTTGCTACTATCTGAGACCTCTTCAAACAGCAATAAATCTTGTGTCTGCCTCATTATGGCCCTGCTTCACACTCTGTTCAGTCTGGATCTGATGGAAAAACCCTCTGGCACATTTGGATTGCAGAACAGGTCTCCCAAAAGCTCCGAGGGACCCACGCTGCACTTTCCCTGGGAGCACAGCTCTTCCTGTCTTCACTGAGGCCCAGGAACACGGAAAGTGCTCAGGGTGCCTGAGGGAGGGTCGTTTTCTTTACTTAAAACTGGAGTGGAACAAAGGACAAAAATTGGGGAAAATATTACTATAAATGGAGAGAATCCTGTTCCCTGCTGGCAGGAGTATTTTGTGAGTCATGGTTATTTTCTTTTGAATACAGAGCTTCTCTGAGCTGATTAAGTGGAATTAACAACACACTCAGGAATCCTCATAGTTCCCTGTTTCTCTGATCCCTGTGGCTCTTGTTTTACCTCTCCTGCCTTTGGGAACACTTGAGGAATTTATTAATGAGGCCCAATTACAGAAAATTGTGGGTTTATAATCAACATTCTGGCTAACACTGGAAAGGAGCTTTTAACTCCTTGGGAATTTAAAACAAACATGAGAACCCACCTTCCCAGGCATTGCTCCTCCCCAAAACACCCAGGACAAGAGCTGGCCAGTTATCCCTACTGAGGCACTGCAGCTGCATCACCAGTTCAGTCAAGGCTCCCAAGCAGCACTAGCGTGTCACAGGAACAAGATCACTCTCAACATACTCTACACAATGGGGAGACCACGGGCAGGAAAGGGTTTCAATGAACTGTACAATTATTGCCCAACATTGCATTTGATCAAATTGTGCTGTGTGCAAAGCAAGGACTCCTGGGAATTCTTGATGCTAACTCTGAATGAGGGGTTGAGCTGAAAGGCACTCAGCAGGTCCTGGCACATCTTCTTGAGTTCAGAGGGGCTCCTTCAGCATGGGCTTAATTTCGGCATTTGGAATCTTCTAGCTCTTTCCACAGACAATAAACCTTGAAAATGGACAGCTGCAGATAGCAGTGCTGGGAGTCCAAAACAGGCAAGATGTTTCTCCACAAGTAGAGTGACATTGTTGGTGCAACATGAAAGTCTTCTGTAAAACCAAACAAATGGAGAAAACAAGGGCCAGGTTTTGGTGTACAGGTCTATATTGCTGGATAAAAGGATCCAGTAATTGATTCCTGGTCCTGAGGACAGGTGAAGCAAAGCGAGTCACTCTATACCACCATTTACTCCTGGATGGGGTCCCTAAGAAACAATTGCTATTTCTTTGTGTGTTGTAGGGGTTTTTAAAAAATACTTGAAAATAAAGGTCAGACGTTGCTGCAGTTCACTTAAACAGTGGGTTTTTAGGATGAAACTTAGTATATGCATTGCATGACCTTGGGTAGACCATGCAGACAGTGATGGTTCAGTGTCTTTGGGAAAGTGTTGAAGGAATGAGGAGCTAAGTCTAATGAGAAGAGCTTATTCATGGCACCGCCTGGGAACTGCCCCTGACCAAACTATTTCCCAAGTCAAGGCTGGCCATTGTATTGGAGAAAACTGGCTGTGGTCTTGCAAAGCAAAGCTAAGGGGTGAACAAAGAAATAAGCTCTGCAGACCAGTGGCTATCCAGAGGCTAAACTCCTCCATGGATCTCTTTTAGCAGTAGGGATGAGGAGGTCTCTCTCATGGAACTTTATAGGTGTCTCATAACAGCTTACAGCTGAGGCAGTAATAAGCCTCTTTTTCCCTCTCCACCTAAAGGCCTAATTTCACAGAACTTGTTGTACTTTCTGGATATATTCACTGATTTGTCAAGATTGGTTCAAGGTTACTGAGATAGGACTGAGAGGCAGCTCCAGAGAAGTGTGTTTTTAGGGATGGTATGAACTCATGCCTTGTTTTGCTGAGAAATGTGGCTAAAATCAGATCAGATCAACTCCACTGTTTTTTAAAGGAGTACTAAAATTTCTGAGCACTTCTGGCCCAGAAGAAAATTACATCAGTGTATTCTATAGCTCAGGGAGAGTCCAAACTCCACACTAGAAGATTTTCTTCCTTCCTACCTGCCAGCTGAGGCTGTACATTAACTTTTAGTATTCTACCAGCCCAGAACGGGGGTTATAGTTATTCTGTATTTTAAAATGAAAAATATTCCTCTTCATTGCCTGCTTTATGATATGTGCCACAGCTTGTCCCTCTCCCAAGCACCCAGACCAGTTTCAGGTAGGTCCATCAGTAACTTGTGGAAGTTTGGTGCTCCTTAGTTATTTATTAGAATTATTTATGATTCTGCTTTCCTCAGTGAGAAGCTTCAGTTAAAAATAGAGTACCAACGAAGTCTGAAGAGGCCCATGTAGTCCCAGAATGTCTGTCCTTATTCTCCAGCACCACCTGCAATGACAATGACAAACACATGGCTCCTCTCCAAACACGGCAAGGAACTTGAAGCCCTCCACCCCAAGCAGACCAGATTTCTTAAGCAGACAGACCATTTTCAAACCGGCTTTGTAGTCAAGGTTCCAGTTATTGTCACAACTCAAGGAGTATTGTGGAGCCTGGAGTACAGGAATCAGTGGCATCAAGCCTCCTGTCGCATCATATGAGGGAAGCTCTACCTCAGGCTCTGCAGCTGCTTATGAGTGAACTGCTGATTTCCTAGGACAAGCAGGGGTAACCTGGTGATGAGGAGCTGACATCTGTGGCCCTGTGCAGTCGGAACAGCTCACAAGGCTGCAGACACTTTCAGCTAGATAAGGCCCTTTGGGATTTATGGGATTATTAGTTATTGGGAGTTATGTCTGTTCACAGGGCAGTATATATCCTTTAGACTACATTACTCACTGTGTGAGTCACTGTGTTGAATAACATGTGTTTCCTATATTTGGTGGGATGACCCAATACGCTGCACTTCCATCCAGAATTACGTTCCATATAAACACCACTAGCTTTCCTTTTCTACTGTAACAGCCCCAAAACATAAACCTAGTTGTCCTACAAATTTATTATGTTTGGATTTTTATTTTTTGCATAATCAGTTGTAGGACTTGCAGTATTAAGCCAGATCAGCCATACGTTTGCTGACAGCATCTAGATTATACCAAGTTTGTATGTATCCTAATGAAATATGTGTTAATTGACAGAGGAGGATTCCGATGGTCGGCTACATTAAAACAAACAGAAAGAGCATTTAACTTCAAGAATTTATGCTGTTCCACTGGAACCAATGAGACTATTCAGGTAGTCACAACTGGGCACATGCATATTTGTTGGCATGGTTGCTGCACTATTGTTCTTGCGAGGAAGGAGCAGTGATCCATCATCATCAAGTGTAACAGGGCATTAGGGGCTACTTTCGTTAGAGGGAACAGCAAAATTCCCATTGATTTCAATGGAAGCAGGGGCAGGCTCTGACACAGAAGTAGTATGCTTGTGTAAACAAAAGTTACAGCAGAAGTTCCTCATTACAAGTATTTATGATGACTGTGGAGCCTGAGAGTCTTTTGGGTGTGGAGCCTCTGAAGAAAAGCAGTTATTAGTTCACTTTTCTCCAGTGTAATTAAGGCTAAGGCACATCAACATCAACACACTAATTTTGAGTATGTGGGTGCTGACTCCTAAAAGTGATGTTACCTCAAGTCAGAGGTTTCTGAGAAAGCATACATTGCAATAAAAGACATTTCCATTTCTACACATGTATTTATTGACTTTCTGTTACAGTGAAATTAGTTTTAGTTTTGCCACTCTGATGTTTCTACAGCAGTGGTCATCACTTCCTCTGGGTGAGAAACCTCAAGTTCCTTCTAATGTAGGTCTGAAACTCATTACAAATGTCATGTAGAAGGTCACACAATCAGGTGAATTTGCCTTTCCTATCCCATTTCTCACACACACCTTCATGTAGCATACAGACAGGCTTCCAGCTGAAAATAACTGTTATAGCCAGTTCTGGGTATTTATGCCATGAAGAAATACTATTTCACAATGCAATGTTTAGATCCAAACTAATCCCCCTACTTTTATTGAAAAGTAAGTAGCTGATTGCTCTATGACTCTATGTCAAGTGGCAAAAAGAAGTATGACCAAATAAGGGATAAACAAACCAAGAATAATTTGAGACTGCAAATTCCAGAGAGGTTTCAGCTCAGGACCCAAACCTGATAGTATCATGGCTGCAGAGATTAAATTATAAATCTGTTCATATGCATCATATGTATTTTGCATTTATAAATTTTTGCATCATATTTCCCAATTAGATCCTCAAATTTGAAATCTGTGTAAGACTGATTTCTCATTTTTGGAATACATAAATTATTGCCTTGGACCCTAGCTATGCCTTTGATCCAGATCTAGCACAGAAATATAATGGAGGTACAATAAGAAAATATAGAAAAATTACCTAATGATCTGCCACAGTTTTGCTTCTATTTGAAGAGTCTCCTCATTCCCTTTTAACTGAAAGTAGAAATGCTTACACTACTAATGCATTTACTCAGTAAGTTTTATGATCTATAATGGAATTCAGGGCATTGTCACGAGCCAGGAGAGTGCTTTTAATGGTTTTGAATCCTTTAAGCTTTTGACTTTGGGATATTATGTTGAGATAACTTTTGTTGTATAAATAAATACATGGTTTTGTTTTTCACTTGAACTAAGTTTTTCATTTTTTTCCACCATCACTTTTCTCTGTTGTGGTACTTCGTATGCATTTTTTTTATTGCGATGAAAGGACCAGAACAGCAGACATTTGGGTTTTTTTTAAAGCCTAATTGCTAGTATTTTATATAAAATACAGTGAGATGCTGACTACTGCATTCTGAATAAATACACTGTGTCTCACTCAAGTGGTACAAATGTGACAGAGAAAACATCTCACTAAAATCTTTAATTAACACTTTTCAAGAATCAGACTAACTCATCACTATGGTATCCAGTTTTAAAATCCTTACATCTATTCATTGTAATTAAAATTACCTTTCTCTCTTTATCAGCTAATCAATTTATTTCAATATGCCTTCAGTATAATTGAGTGAATACTAGCTGTTCTTGATCACCTGGTTTTCAATGAGATTGTAATTTATTACATCTGCTCTTTTAGCAGTGCCTGTAAGGTTTTTACAGGAACTCTCAGTCTCTAAAAATGAGATGGAAGTGAAGAATTCTCCCAGTCAAGGATTATAGATTTTAATTCCCCAGCTGTTGATATTAACTTTTTAAATCTAATTTTCTTACCATTCTGAAATGTAATTTCTCAATTCTAGTTTCAATTTGGTCCCTCCTAGGTGTTGAGAAATTTATTTATATTTTGGTTGATACTATCTTAGAGATATAGCTAGTCGTAGAACATACTGCTGTATGTTACTTGAAGTTACAAAGTATATCACACAGTAAAACAAGGCCATGCAGTCAGAGTGCAATGGTAAAGCTGCCAGCTGTTTTAATAGCAGTTTATTTATAGATGTTCTCTAATTTAGAACTTGACCATTTAATAACTATATGGAAGCAAAAAAGGAAATCTGTGCAATTTTTTGAGATTACTGGTTTTTCATAAGAGGACCATCAAGTCTCAGCTGTCTGATATTAAAGGCTTAGGTCTTTTTCCTGTTTCTCACTTCAGAGGAATTCCTTCCTTGAGCATTGGATTCAGGTTGAATCAGGTTGTGTGATTTGCCAATCTTCTGCAACACAGTTTTGGTGATCTACAAAGTAGACTCAATTATCTGGAAAGTAAAGAATATCTTCTTGCAGAGAAAGAAAAATAAGAATATAGATAACAAACTTTTTTGCATTTTCTTGGCCCAGGATCCTTCCACGTGAGAAAGTCTGAATTACATCTTGTGCATGTGTCTGCCTGAGATATTATACTGCAATGTATGTACTTGAAATTCATGATCAGACACGACCAGAAGAGAAGCCGTTAAATATAAAAACGTTTTGTGCAGATCCTGCCTCAAACATCATAATCTGTTTGTTCATCTGATAATGGGAGAGGCTGCAACATTAAGGGGAAAGAGGGTTTTTACATACAAGCCTTGACATGAACCCTGACAGCTTTTTACAAACTTAGCGCAATATAAAATTTATTCTTAGCTTTTGTGAGGGTGAGATGTTCCGGAGTTTGCAGATCCATAGTATGTCAAGTGTGTCCTTCTCCTCCTTTCATTTCAAGCTCTTTTCCCCACAGCACATGGGGACTTCTGATGAATACTGTGACAAGTTCCTTAGATGACCTTCAACAAGTCACTGGGAAGGGCTGTCCTTGAGTCACTGAGTTATGGATTAGGAGCCAAATCAATTCATGACCACAAGCAAAATGGAAGATAAAACAATTCTTCCCATCTCCCGTTTTATTTTAAATTGTTTTCCAGGGCAGGGACTGATTCCAAAGCAGATACCTCAACAGTGAAATTACAGTGTATTTTTATATTTTATATTTTATTGTAGAATATAATAGCCTAAGTGAGTGCCCTGATACCACAAAAGATTAAAATACCTCAATACTTCTGGGACTCTATGTATGGCTGTGTCATCACTGAGATAAATAAACCCTGTGTTTTTGTACAGTGTCACACACTTTATTTTGAAGTAAACTTATTCCATTATAGTGTAAGTTGTAGCACTGTCTTGCTCTTCTTTTAACAGAAGTGCTTCATTTTATAAAACACTAACAACACGATGAAGTGACACACAGAATAAGTAAATCTACTTCCTTTATGTGTCTCTTTGAGTGTCTGTTTCCCAGGTGGTACTTGGCAGTACTGAATCTTTATTATGACTGGGTTTCGTAACAGCAACCATACCCCAGGTATGTTTTTTTACCCCAGGTAAAAATACTCAGACATGACTCACCAAAAGAAGAGATCTTTGCATTCCTACAGTTAATTCTGCATGTTGCATATTAATTGGAGTTGTGGACAAATATTTCTGTGCTCACCATCTTTCACCGTGAAGCAGAGGCTTTAAACTACGAAAGTTCCTCTTGGTTTTGCTGTTTGCTTGTCAGATTTTAGATGTTCAAAGCATTTTTTCATGTTACCCAATCTTCTTGACAAACAATTATAAGGACTTCAGCTATAAAATTATAATCATAATGTTTAGATAAACACTATTATCTTTTTACAAATTAGGTAAAAAATTGAACAGAGAAATGTAGAATTTTTAAGAAAACAGACAAGACAGCTTTGGTGTCTGTGATCACTTTTCATTATGTGCAGATGTCTGAACTCTACAGAGCCCATGAGACCTTGTGTTTATCTCCAAAGCAAAATTACCCTCTGTGGGCTATCTGAATAAGCAATCCAATCACCAGAGTTCATATTTGCAGCATTTCTCTGATACATATTGTAATCAAGAATTTGGAGCCATTTTTTGTCTCCAGTTGACTGCTGTCAGTTAAGATCCTGCATGTCTTGGGACTCTGGACTCAGAAGAATTTCAAGGCTTATGTCCAGTTTTGATGGTACTGAAATCTCAGAGAAATCCTTGTGAGAGTTCAACCCAACAAGTGAGAAGATGGTGGTTTCTCCTGCTCTTCTGAGATTGCTGCTGTCAATGATCTGATTTGGCCAACCAAACCCAATCCAGGAAGGAAGAGCCACTCCATCTTCAACCCAGCACAGCACTGGAAAGGAAGGGGATGGAGGCCCTCAAGGGTGAAAGAAAGGGTGGGGGGGCTGACAGGGGCTTCTGGCTCAGACCTGTGACAGATAATTATTCACCATGACTACACAGGCCCAGTAACTGCTGTACAGTTTCTCCTGCCCTGTTAGATGTCTATACTTGCATTTTGACACCTTTAGGTTGACTTTGAATACTGAGAAACCAGGGCTCTGGCTGGGTTTTCTGATATGTTACGTGCAACTTGAAGCAACCTGGAATATTTTTATTTGCTGTTTGTTGTTGTTTTGTTGTTGTTTTTTTTTTAAGTCACCATGAACTGAAAAACGATGTTTTTGAGTACTCAGAAGCACAACAGTGTTGAGAAAAATTTGCCTCAGAACCGGTTTCATTGTAAAGAAAGCATTTACAGCTCCGCAGAGGTTAATTGCCCTGCTTCTGCAATGCTCTCAAGGTGTGTTTGCCTTACTGGGTTATTTTAATAAATGATTCTCAAAGTAGCTACAGGCATTCTGCTGCTGGAATAGAGTGTGGTTTTTGCAAAGCAAACATCTGTGGGGGTTTCCAGATGCAGGAAGAGCATGGAAGTGGGTGTTATCTCTCAATGGGAAGGGAGGAATGTGGCTAGCAGCAGCAAATACTTGGATATAACAAAACATGTGAGTAAATGTATCTGTATTTTGCCATTTAGAGCAAAATTAGATAAGGAAGACAAGGCAAAATAAAATCCCATGGGAGAGAGTATAAAAAAATAAGTCTGCATGAAAAGGAAAATTTGTCAGGTTTTTATTTTTGCATGGCTGTTTTCCATAACACAGGACTGTTCAAAGCACAGCACAAGAAGGGGCTTTCCCCAGGAACTTCCCACATTAACACAGCTGGAAATGTCAGGGACAGACAAGGATTCATAAATGCCACAGAGATATTGTGAGAATCTGTCTTTTTTAGTAAAAGGAATTAAAAAATTGTCCATCTAGGACTAACTAAAAGAAATTCTGCCTTCTTTCCAGTTTTCCTTGTCTTACTACAGTCACACTTCTACCGCTGCATCTTAGGCTACTGGGAGCATCAGCTGCCAATTTCATCTATAGGAGCCTCCCTCCTAATCAATATGTAGTGAGTTTAAAAGGGAGTCTGTCTAAAAGCCTTTTGACAAAAGGTTTATTATATCTTTTCTCTCAGATTTCACTTGATGTGAAACTGCCTGAGAGATGTGTTTATATATTCATAGCAGACATGAAAAGAGAACCAAAACAGGGCAGTAATGTATAGCTGGGGTAAAACGTGCCAGGAACTTCTTGATGCTGGGCTGAAGATCAGACAGGCTTATAAAAAGGGCAGGGAATGCTCATTATGGACTGAGTCAGCCCAGCAGCTGTGAGGCTCCTCCCTCCCCACTTCAATGATGTTATTGTTGACCCAAACCACTGGCAGACACTCGGCAGAAATCCTCTTGGCCCTGCATCTGCCCCTCTGCTGGATGCGATCAGGCCTGGGCACTTGGTGCTTGTTTTCTTTGTGAGGTCTTGCTTGATGTGACCTCTCCCGATGGGATGCAAAGGCAGGGAAAACCAGGGGTGCTGTGCAGACCTGACCCAAGCTCCATCCTGGAAGATCACTGCTGAACTTAAGCGAAAAAACAACAAATGCTCCCAGAGTACCCAATGAACACTGACTAGAACTGCCAGCTTCAGATCCTTAAAATAGAATCCCCCTGTGGCTGAAGGTGTAGATTTCCCCCACACAGCTAATAATGGTTCAGGCTTGTGTGTTTTTCAGATATTTTTCAGATTTTACCACTCAGGTTCAGTTTGGGTCAGGCATTCCCTGTAACTCTGCCACTCTATCAACTGCTGAATGTATTTCCATCAGCATAAAATCTGATAATATTGAATTGCAATGTTTCCCGTCCTTGTTCCTTCTTTTAAAGGTTATTTTGAGGGGAAAAAATTTTTAAAAGACCTGAAATGTCAGGAAGAAGACAATAATTTTCTTTTCTTTCTCTTTACTTTGTCACCATTGAGAGAAGGTTGGTTGGTCACTAATGAGCATTGTGTCCTAGACTCCAAGTACAGCCCTAGTCCTCTCTGAAGCAGATGGTTTTACCTGTGTGTTTTGGTGCATAACAGCACCGAAAGAATTCACAGCTCTGTGTCCCCATGGGAAAAATAAACACATACATACCTATGTAAGGAACTCCAGTTATCAAAAAGCCTTAAGACCCAAAATATGTTCAAAGAAGAGTCCTGCTCTGATCTGCACCCACTGCTGCAGAATAAACTGAACTTTGTCTGTGAGCATCATAAACGGTTCACCTGTCTGGCATCAGAGACAGCCAAGGAAGATGCAGCCACAGAGAGGTTACATGCTTCGTCTGAGAAAATACAAGTCCTGAGTGCATAGAGTCATCTTTTCACAGCATGTTAAACAGTTTCTGGTCATCGGAGGGCTGGCTAATCACAAGTGTGAAAGAAGATCACTTCTTAACATTTTATCTGTCTGTCTGTCTGTCTCCACAGGGTGTTGCCCTCTCTATAATAGTATCTGACTGCCTTTAATCTGCCAATAGGCACACAGGTGCTGCTACACCATTTTATTTTGCTTTCATTTTCAAAGCATTTTTCTAATATTTCAATCCTTACAAGGTTTTGGATGCTGAGACCCTCATGGTGCAAAGAGGTAAACCCTTTGTTTAGGTTAAAAGAGACGTAAAATTCTTGCTCTGAGAGGCAGAAAAGGGCCATCTGAACCAGGGACAGAACTTAAAAATTCCTAGCTTGTCGCTTTGATCTCAGAAAGCAGACATCGTTTCCAGCAGTGCAAAGAATCATAACATACTGCCCTGGGTTAACTTGTCCTTCCCCGTAAAAACTTCACAGTGCAGACATTTCACCAGAAACAGAGATCTGCTATCTAGCACGTGAGTGTCAACAGCCACCTCTCCCCCAAGAGTCTGCTGGGTTTACTGGGTTGCTAAATGATACAGCATTGTCGTGCTATCATGCTCCAATGCCTCCTCTTTTGTCGTATATGTGCACAAAATTGCCATGGAAGAGCAGTAATCAAGCTCATTTCTGTTTTGCTAGGAGTCAAACCCCGAGTCCTTCTGGTTCTGAGTTAAATCTGTTGCACTAGCTCAGTGCATGTTTATGGTTGTCCTTAAGGGCAAGGCACCTCCGCTCTCACTGTGCAGACTATTTCTGCTGGAGGCTGGGAGCGCTGCCTAATTGCACTGCAGAGGAGGCGTATCAAGAGTCCTAGCAAAATCCTGCTGCGGATTCCCCCAGAATCATAACTGCAGCCACAGAGCAGTGTAACTGACTTTTGCAGGCAGGCAGGAGAAACAGGAAACTCAGGAAATGACCAGGCAGACCCACCAAGAGTTCAGAGGTTATTTACAATACCGGGTAGAATTCAAAATGTGAAAGACAATGTTAGCACGGCTTATGCCAGAAAGTCTCAGGTTGGCACTTGTGTGTGGCTGTCTGACATGATTGCATGTAAATCTCATGTATACACTGCAATGGTACAGTCCTACGAAAGCCTCAGTTCACCTTTCCAAACAGCCCAGCAGAACACAATAGAACCATTTTAATCTACGCTGAGATTAAATCTGAGCACTCCAAATCAGACTTTTCCTTTCATTGAATGTAAACAATCAAATCTCACTGTGAAGCCCTTTCCTGCTTTACTCAGCAACAGGCTCTTGCATTTCACCTCTCTTTTATTTAGTGAACATGTTCTTATTTAAAACACTTTTAAATAAAAGTGTTTCATATTCAACAGGAGGTATCTGGAAATCTGTTTTATCCTGGCAGTATAGAGCGGCAGGAAATCTGACCTGAGCAACTCTCTGAAAAAGCTTTTTAAGCACAAGGGTCAGATTGTTATCTCCCTTACTCCTGTCTAAATCCAGAATATACCCACTGCTTTCTGAAGAGCTGGTTCAGAGTTCTGTGAGAGAAAGTAAGGTAAAAATGGATAGTTTGCTTTTGCAAGACTCTCTCATCACTGGTCTCACCCTTGCAGCACTCTGCTCCCAGTAACTTGCTTTACCTCCTGCTGCCTCCGAGTGCCTTTCCTCAAATATACCTTCTTGCCCACTTGGAAATGCAGGTCCTTGAAAGTGCAGAAAAGCCTTCTTGCCAGCCAGACTCCCAGGTTCTGTCTCCACCAGGCACGGCCTGGAGGGCCCCCAGGCTGCTCCTGTGGGAAGCAGCCTGAGCTGAGAGTGGTTTCTCCTGCCCTTCTCGGGACACTTTCCAGGTGAAGCAAGCACACCCAGGAACAAAAAGGCAGCTTTAACCCTCTGAGGCCAAATCGGGAGGTCAGCGAGAGGCCGCCTGTAATGTGACATCCCACGTACACTGCCTAGCCCTGTCCTTTGGCACGCATCTTTGTTTCTGCAAGGAATGTTAGGTAGCGTCAGTTATCTAAAAAATGCAGTTCACTTTCTAATCAAATCACAGAGAGGGAGGGGAGACCAAGAAAAAGAGGAGAAACTGGCAGGGAAGTCCGTCATTCTGGTTCGTAATAATTAAATTGTGCTTGAATGTATAGATTGAGAAAGCCACATTTGCCCTCCCCCTCCTCAGAGACTAATTTAAAACATATCACAGTTTTTGCAAAGGCATTCCTAATACTATTGTGCTGCAAATCCTGTCTGATCCAACCCTCAAATATTTATGTAAACTGGAATATGTCTGGAAAAAAGTCAAAAAAATCCCCCAAATATGCCACACAATCTCGTTCCCACATATCCCTCCCTCCTCATTTATATTCATGTTAAGCCCTTTCCAACTGGTTCCCAACTGGTAGCTGGTGGTTGGTGAGTGATAATTGCAGAGCCTGTTTCTTTGAGTGCACTGATGGCCTAACCTCTTGCCAAACAATTTAGTCTGGAATTTTCAGTAGCTGCAAAAAAGATTTTGCAACAACCTTTTTTTTCTTTTCCCCTTTGCAAATAGATACCTGCAGTTTGGGAATTGTTATTATTTCCTATTATTGACCGTGTTCAGAAAGAGCTAAATTTTAAAAGAAATTTAAGTGGAAGGTTATGCTTATACACTGTATCCTACTTAGCTGACAGATTCCAATAAACACAGGATAGGTCTTTATAAAATGCATGTACTTAAAAAACCCTTCTGTACCTTTTGCAAACTGCAATTTGCATCTGTCTTTCTGTTTGCAGAGATATGGTGGACACATGCTTCCAGTTCACTTCTCAGGGGATCGGCAGTGCTGAGCAGTGCAAAGGATGCGTGTGACATGTGCCATGTTCTCAGCTGGCTCCTGTACCTGACGGTCCCCCCGGAGGTGACAAAAGCCTGCAATTTCACTGACTTCAGTGGCGGACAATGCTGCCGGGGCTGGAGGGGCTCAGGGTGCGACAGGCAGCTCCCCATGAGGGACAAGGGAGGATGACAAGCTGCCCCTGTGCATGCAATGGGAAAGCTGGGCACCCCTGCTCACAAAGTACCTGGAATTATTTGTGCCTGAGCTTTCTGCGTCTTGTGGGATAGGTCCTTCTCGGGTAGACGGTGTTTCTCCCTTCATAAAACTCATCCAGCACCTCTGCCTTATATGGGACATTTTGAAGTGTACTTTCCCCTCATATACAGCTATTTCAAACCCTTTATTTTGAACGAAGATTGCATCAGCTACTGCTGTGCAAGGTCTGGATGACCCTGCCATGCTGAGCAGCCCCAGGGCAGCCATAAATTGAAGCACACAATCCCAAAGCCACAGAGGTGGCCACAACCTTCTGCTCTGCAGCTGAAGAGGAAAAAGCTGAGCAGAAAACAGAGCCACCCCCGTGATTCTGTAATTAGGATTGAGCGCTAGGGGTAACCTCAGAAGCATGAGGGGAAAATACCTTTTCAAGTGTATTTTTTTTAAGAGTCAGATGTGCTGATCTGCTGTTATGGGAATATTTGCAAGCAAGACTGAGATGAAATAAATCTGGAATCTATATGACATATTTGGGAGGAGGAAACTAAGTATGTCACATGTTGGTAGTGCAGCAGTAAGAAGAAAAGGTGGTGGCTTACCCTATTCTATATTTTCATTTAAAGGTTTGAAGGTACAATATGAAGCCTGATAGGACTACAAGCTGGACATCTGACACAACCACAGTCCTTTCCCCCCCTCTGTCTGTCTTTAAAAGCAAAACTCTGATGATATCCAGCTGTTCTGTGCTCTTCCCCCTGTCAGTCTGTATCAGTTCCTCACCCAGCTCTCTGAGGGGTGGGACACTCATGTGATCAGGATGACTGCTTCATTTTCTGAGACATTGCCCACACAAGTCCCCCACCAGTCCTTTTCTTCTGCCTGGTGGTCTCATGAATGGAAATCTCACCTGGGAGAGCATCTTGACCCTCCAAAAAATAGACCTCAGAGAAAGGTGCTGTCTCCAAGCTGGTTCCATAATGGCAAGTCAGTCCTGACAAAACAGAGAAAGTGTATTTGGATTACATTTTTTTCCTTCCTGCAAACATCCCAGTGCTTGTGATTCACCTGATTTCTTCTCCTACTTTTAACAGAATATTTTGCAAACTTTTTTCACCTCTGAAGCCTCTCTGCTCATGTCTGTCAAATGAGAATTGAACAGACGTTCTATTTTTTCCAAAAATTGCATTAGGAGGGAACACCTTTAATCTCTCACTAAAAAAAAAGAAAGGATTTTTTGTAAGAATGTGTTTCCATTAATTATTAGACCATCCTGAAGATATTCTATGCACAGATCTCTACCTCTAAAATTTCACTGCATGGAATATGAACACTATCAAAACTGAAATTCCTGTCTTTTCTGTTAATAGCTATTTCAACTGGACCTGTCCTGCTGTTTCTCTAAAATAATGTAGCAATATAAAACTGCAGCTAGCCTTATTGGAGCCGATCAGCTCCAACCTGATGAAATATTGGAAATTTCTGCACTTGTCAAGGAAAAGAAATTTGCACTTTGGATATACTTAGATATAATCAGGAAAAATAGTTAGAAAGACATTGCTGCATTAAATATGTGTTGATTATGTTTGTAAAAGTAAGTCCCGAAGTGGGATTCTGAGTCTGGGTGAGGTGAAGGAATATGTGTGTCCGTTATTTCTTCTAAGTGTGATTATTAGATAATGTCTTTTTTTTACATCTAACATTTTAATCCTTATATTTTGGCATTAGATCTGCATTGCTGGAGTGGGAGTAGGCAGATTTTAAAATAACAGCGCATAATTTTAACCCTTTTTAAATTTACAGGGTTTGGTCACCAGGTGTGTCTTCTCAGTTTTTCAAAGCTCTGGAATTATTCTGATATTTATCAACTGACTTAATAGAAATCATCTAGTGAAGACTAGGAAGCTGGGAAACTAGTGAATGAAATGAAAAATCCTCTGTATTTTCTTGTATTGGTATTCATTTAGTATGACTGCATTACCTGCAGAAATGCTTGTTTTTAAAAAAAAATTACTTTTAGAAACCACTGAGCAATCATAGGCAATACATCCAGACTTCATTCTACCTCCGAAATTATTGTCTTTAAAGTGTTCATAAGTTCCAGTGCTTCTAAAGCTGAAACTGGTTCCTGCCTCTAAGCAATGGATCATGGTGAGAAGTCCTAACCATCTGCTTTGAGAGTGCTCCCCTGTACCAAAGCACCAAATTAACACTCCTTTCAAAACTGAGATAATCTGCTTAGTTCTCTCATTTGCTGCCACCTTCATAATAGAATCAAAAAACTTCCATTATGTATATCATCAGATTATAGGACCTGAAATATTTAAAATCCTCTTCTATTTAAAAAAAAAAAACTAAAAAAATCTGTTCTTTGAAAGAGTCAAGGCCATTGAATTTAGAGTAGACAGCAGAAAGACGAAATGAACAAAACTTAACGCTCCCGATGCCTCACTACACAACGTCCTTCCACCCCTGGAATCAAGATCACTTGCATCTGGTTCAAAAAATAATATTTCCATCTCTTTCTTTAAACATGGGAAGATGCAAAGGTGCTAAGCAGTTTTAATGGGAAGCAGAATCAGTCAAGGGTCATTTGTTCAGCTTTCAGCTCATTTTATGGAGTCATAGAATGGCTGAAGGTGCCTTTCGAGATCGTCTGGTGCAACTCTCCTGTTCAAAGCAGAGTGAATTCAGGACTGTGTCCTGTCAGGTTTTAACACTTTCAGGGATAAAGGCTCCACAGCCTCTTTGGGGAACTTCTTCCAGTGCTTGATTAGCCTTAGAGTAAAAGGAGTTTTTTCTTATATTCAATTGGAATGTCTTGTATTTCAGTTTGTGTCCATTGCCTCCCATCCTTTTCCTGGATACCAGTGGTAAGAACCTGGCTCTATGCTCTTTACTCCATTTTTTCAAGTATTTATACGCCTCAATAAATTTCCCTGAGGCTTCACCCCCGCTGGTGACTGTTCCTCAGTTACATTTTTTATTGCTGAGGGCAACAATTTGCAGCTGGCAATTCAGCCAGATTTCCGTCCATTTCACAGTCAACTTACTCAGCCTGTACTTTCTCAGCTTCCCTGTGAGGCTGTCACAGAATTGTCAAAGCCCTTACTAAAGTCACGGTAAACAACATCCACTATTCTCCCATCACACACTAAACTAGATACCTCAGAAGGCTGTCAGGTTAATTAGACTAGAGTTTCTACCTGTAAATCCATGCTGACTACGCACAATCACCTTCTTGTGCTTCATGCAACTAGAAACAGTTCCAGGATTAACCACTCCATTGCTTTTGTAGTGATTGATGTGCGTCTAACTGTCTCGTATTTCCCCAGATTTTCTCTCCTGTCTTTCCTGAGGAGAGAAGTGGGGTTTTCTTTCTCTCATCTCACAGGAATGACTCCCATCATCATGATCTTTCCAAAGTAAGCATGAAAACCTTGCAGTTACCGTGGGCAGCTCCCTCAGCAGTTTTGACAGCATCCCATCAGGACACCATGCCTTGTAAACTTCTGGTGTCTGTAAGTGTTGCCTAACCTGACCCTCCAACAAGCATACATCTTCCTTGCTCTGGGATCTACCACTGTTTTCATGGATTGAAGAAGGCAGGTTTTGTCTGTAAAGACCAGGTGAAAAAGACCATTAGCACCTTGGCTCCTTCTGTGTTCGTTCTCTCCGAGGCTCCTTGCCATGTCAGCAGTGGGCCCATGTTTTCTCCAGATCTTTTACTGCAGAAATACCTGCAGAAGCCTTCCATGTTACCCCTCACCTCCCCCACCAGTTTCAAATCTACGTGGGTTTCAGCTTCCTAACACCACCCTCACTTGTTTAGTGGCTCTCTATTTCTCCTGTGTCCGTTTACAGGCTTCTCCTAACTGTCCATTCCACGCAAAGGGCTTCACTGGGGTAGAGTCCCAGAAACACCAGGTTACCTCATCTGTTGTGCTTTTCACTATGGGATGCATGTCTTCTGCTGAAGCCTTTGAAAAACAGCCTGTCTTGGCCTGCACCTCAAATACAGCAATACATCACCCAGACATCAAAGGCAAGAGGAGAGGAGCACATGCCGGTGACTTTTCACTAAAACTCTCCCTTGTTTTACACTTAGCTCAGACACAACATTCATTTACGTGATCCTGGCTCTCTAATCACCTAGACACAATCTTTTGTAGCATTCATAAGCATTTTGCCTGGTCCTCTCACCGGGATTAGGGGCACAAAGGCTGGTTAGAAAATTACTCAATTTCACCAAAAATTTCAAAGTTTCTTCAGGTAGTTTTTCATTCTGCTTTGGGAGAAAACCAAGACTTCATGGATTAAAGGATTATCTGGACTTCATACAGTGTATTCCATTCTAGGTGCAAAGTGATTTTCTTTACCTTAGCTAGCATGAGAAGAAAGAATAGTACAAACATACAGTACCCATTACTTGAAAATCCTTTTAATCCTTTCTGTTGCTTTACTTCTTATTTTCAGAAGGGTAATTTTCGTGGACTTTTCCGGAACTCTTTCCATTGCTGCACCTTCTGCAGTGAACGTTCAGAAGGTGGTGCTGCCAAGGAGATCCTATATATAACTTCTGTTATGCATGTCCTATGGGTAGTACCTCCTTAACATTGCCTTACTCCTTAGGCAGGTGCTGACACTGACCACGTTGAGGTTTCACGGATCTGACCACATGGAGAAATGAATCTTATTCGTATCGAAAGTTACAGCAAATAGCAACGCAAATCCCAAGGTTTGTGTGCTGCGTGAGCTCCCTCCACCTGTTTGAAGTGCGACAGTAGCAAGCCTTTAGGAGCAGGACACACAGCAGTTAAAATGCAATCCCCATGCTCTGCTGAAAGCTCTGGGGCTTGCTTCCCCCTCAAAATCTCGACTACCCCTGCAAATCTTACTCCTTTAAACAATAGGAAAGAAATTACATTCCCCCGAACCATTGCCTGTTCCAGGCCCCCTTGTGAAATGTCAGTCACAGAAGAATGTGCACATATTTATGAAATCACTTCTCATATGAGTTTTAATCAAATCAGTAAATGGTACTGACATTTAAATAATGGTTGTTAGGATCTACTTTTAAACCTTCTTTTGAGATGAATAAAATCAGTTAACTCCCCTCTATACTGTTGTTTCTGGTTATCTGCAAGTTCATAAAATAGGGCTTTCTGTTATTTTAACCTTAGCATTTGAAGACATTCTTTGGAATTTGATTTACAGTTTTTGACAGTTACGTGGAGACTAAAGCAGATAGAAAGGGCAAAGGAAAAGTCGTAAGACTGTGAATTAATAGAATCACCAAGTTATCCTGTCAACTTCATACAACAACAATCTGTCTTGTCCTTTTGGGGTAAACAGTTTCCTTTGTTTTGAGAAAGGATACAATGATTCTTTGCCAGGAAAGGATACAACTACATCAGATTAGGATCAAATTAAGAGGTCAAAGGCATCAGACATGGCATCTGTGTTGAAAATACCAGATAAAACAACTATGTCCCAAAATATATTATTCTCCAAGCATTTACATTCTCTGTATTTCCCGAGGACCTACCTTCTCCAGTGCTGGGATGTTATGTTCTCAGCCAAAACAGGTGAAGGAATATCCTCCTGGTAGAGGATATGTGATTGTCTGTTCTATGGGCCTGGACCTTTATAGAACCACAGCAGCACCTTATTCTTTCCCTTGGAATTGTCCTTATCTGATATCAAGGTTCAGTCAGCGGAGGCAGATATTCCTTTTGTCCCCACCTCTCTTTCTGTGTGTTTCAGAACTGCCTGCAGGACTCAGCCATAATGCACACAGCCAAGTGAGCAGCACAAAACAGTCCCAATCTCACCAAGCTCACAATCTAAGTCCACAGAAACACATTAGGCGAGAAAACAGCTTATAAGTAAATGTAGTAAAGTTGTATTTGTCTGTTGGTTTTGGGTATCTGCCTATCCCATGTGTTGACATCAGAATACACCAGAACACACAAGAATTTCTGCTTGTAAGATCATAGCTTAGAACAAAATTTAGAAGGAGGTGATGGTCCATCCCAAATATGTGAAAGGTTATTGATAGGCATATTTGGGTAGAAATATTATGCATGTCTGAAACATGATATAGGAAAAGTGACCACTTCTTTCAAGGAAGTGGGAAGAAGAAAGTAATTTAATTTTCTGGTATTTTTACCAAGAAAAAAAATTTGTGGATAAGTCACAGTCTCCATATAGTAAAATACAGGTTTAATATAATATGAATAAAACCATCTCCCTAAACACTTTATGTTTGGGCTTGGCTTTTTTTTACTTATTTAGTCAACATTTTCCTAGCAGTGGATCAATCACTTCTGCATCTTGTCTGCAATCACACAGAAGCACTTTGGAGTAGAGAGGATGAGTGATGAGCTCTCCACACACATACTGGGGCAACTCTATTCATTACCTAAATACAAACATACAGTACTCACAGCATCCTTTACGGTCACAACAGAAGTTTTTGAATACAGAGATTTCTTAAGAAACCATGCCATTCAGACTGGGTCAAAATAAACAGTCTCCTCTGCTCCCCTCTCTTGGACTTGTGGAGGTCTGTGTATGTGGTACATCTGTAAAAAACAGTACACAGAGTTCACAGGCCTTTGTTACAATAATAGGTTTGTCCTTGGCAAAATATGAAATGATAGGCAGTATTGCCCTATTCTGACATCCTTCAGACAGTACTGTAAAACATGAGCCCAGAAGCTGACCAGAAGCAATGATATGGTCTTGCACATAAAACAACATTCTCAAAATATATTGCCTGCTGTGCACCCTGCTCTTGTAACAGAGAATTTATACAGACCTTAGAAAGTGGCTAGGCCAGCACATTAAGTAGCATCCAGCAAGAGAGCTCCACTGAAGTCTAGGGCTCTGCAATTTCATAGCTGAGAGGGCAGCATTACTGGAAACATCTCCAGTTTACCTCCTTGTAAACAGCTTTCCATGCTCATGCTCAGCATAAGCCAGCTGGGAGCCACACTTTCCCCCATGGCTCTTTGGCCAATATGAGTCCATTTCATTTTCTGTGGGGCACTTGTAAAACAGAAACTACAAAAGCATTTCCAAGGAAGTCAGCAATTGCCTAATCTCCTGCAAGTGCACTCTTCAGAAGTTACACTAATATCAGCTTTTCTTTAGTTTTTGAACACTACAGCAAATCTTCCTTTTCGTGTTTGTTCTCCAGGTCACGCTAGTTTCTGCAATTCTGAGTGTGGGGGAAACAGTTATGTGACAGACAAAAACATTGGTCTTACTGATTCCAAGATAAAAGTAGACCTGAGTCTGGTGTGTGTGATACACCTTGGATCCAAACTACGCAGGCATTTATTGCATGAGTGCTGGATGAATACAGCCACAACATGAGTAGGCTGGCATGGAGCAGAGAGGATGCACCTTTATATTGACTTATATGATCAGGAGGGAGCACAGAAATGGGGCAAAAGGAAGAAAGGAACAGGGATGAGATGTCTTTAGATTTTCTTCAGCTTCCATTTCCCATTAAGTCTACATACATACTGAAATTATTTAGAGACTGTGTATTTTCTGTGTGACAATTCAGGCACTAAGCATTTGATTTTGGAAGAAGTTTTACTTGGACATCTGTAGAAATTTGTCTTTTTCTCACTTGCAGAGGTGAAGCTATGACAAACAAGGTTTGACAAATTACTGTTCAAGGGATGCTAGCTACAATATAAGGGGTTTCAAGAAATTTATAAGCTGGAAAAGCCAAAGCGTAACTGAAGATGTGATATCTAATCATCTTACTTCCCTCTCTCCATTTTTAATTTTTTCTCTTTCTAAACAATCTAGGGGGCTGGGGAGGAAAGATCTGTTTTGAAGAAGGAAGTCAAGTTGGAGATAGTTCTATGTAAGCAGAAAACCTAATGCAGAGTACTGAAAGATTTTGTTTAATTGTTGTGCAATTTGAAAGAACTCAGCTTCTTTTCAACCTTCAGTTTCTCTATGAAATGTGGAAAAAAGATGCCACCTTACAATTAAGAAATGCATATGAACACAGGAAAGTTTGTGCAGTTAACACAATGTCTTGCTTGCCAAGATCCTCTTGATCTAATTCTCTTGTCAGCAAAGTCATTTTATAGAATAACTATAACTCCCAATTTTCACTTTATAGAATAGCTATAACTCCCAATTTGCTTACTTGAATATCTTTTTCTTCCTAGCAATTTCACAATTTTGATATTGTTTGGGATTTTTTCCAGTCGCAAAGCACTAAGAAATTTGGTTGAGAACAATGCCCTAAAACAAATCAGTGCATATGAGTGGCCACAAATATCACATTGCTTATCTTTGTCTCTGAAACACTAAGCAGCTGCTGAGTTGAGGAGGGAAAACAAAGACCTGTTAATATTCCTGTGTACACTTTGTTATTTCACTTAGCAGCTGATTTTGGAAAAAGAAAGAAACAGAACTGATCTGATGTCTTTCCCCTCAAGATCAACTCACATCCTTCCTAGGGCAGGAAGAGCAGGTGAATAAAACACAGGACATCTGCCACTTCTATGGCTTCCATTACCAAGTTTATTCCATTGCCTCCCTGAGAACAACAGGAACAGACTCCCGCAGAGCAATTAGTTCAGCAGAGAAGTCAAGAGAATCTGCTGAGGCATTTTGGCATCGGCACACCGAGTGTTGAAAAATCCCTTCTGCAAAGGATTGTTTTTCTGGCTCTGCAAACAAATCTGTAGGGAGCAATTTTCTCTTCAGATGTGTGGCTTGTCCTCGCATGGAGAAGTGCGAGTTGCATCAGGCTTGTTAAAACGATTGCAAGACAGAGGAGAAGGAGAAGCCAAGGAGAGCAGTAGCAAAGCAGGGGAAGCACAGCCTGAAGAGAGCCACGCAGCAGGGACTGTGGGCCAGGACCCCGTAACACCAAAAGGGCATGTCAGGGAAATGGTTTTTAGGTCAGGTTGATGCCCGAGCCCTATGACTCTGACCCCATTTGCAGTTTCCCTGATCAGCTGCACAATGGGATCAGGGAGACTTTGGATTTCCTTTCCTGTGGCCCTCATCACCTAAGTTGACCTGTCCCACCTGGACCCAGCTCCCATGTAACAACAGAGGAAGGGTGACAGGGTGGGGACCTGGGAACTGCCACTGGCCCCTCAAAATGAGAACTGTGGTGCAGATTCCCTTCAGCATACTGCAACCTCAACCCCAAGGTGCACCTAGATTTGACTGGGAGGAAGCAGGGTTTCTATAAAAGGTGGCTGCAAATATCATTCCATGTAATAAATGAAAGTACAGGGCTATAAACTGGGGATAAGAAGTTGTTAAGACAGACAAGCACCTTGGAAATGCTGACATCTGATCAATACCAGGTGCATTTTAGAAGTTTCAATGAGCTGTGAAGGATGCAGATGATAACTGTAAATACATACAGAAACTCTGCAGATTTCTGCCACCCATAGCTAATTGCCTGGTGAAGAAAGTGGTGTGATTGATTGGCCAGCATGAAAGCAAGGGTTGTGAGAAACATGGACTCTCCAGACTCTATTTCTGGCTCTGCCCGTACTGCTCCTATCTCTTTATATACATAATGCTGCTGGATTCTTGAGACCTGCCTAAAAAAACCCTTTTTCGTTATGTTTATTTTAAAATGCAATGATGTAATGATGTTTGTGTATGGACAATGACATGCTGCCGTGGCATTTGTGACCTTTGCGATGTGTCACAGCACGATATATGTATCCCACTCTCCCTCTGCCCCGAGGTGTACGGTTGCTTTGTTCAACTCATATTTCAAGTGACCTTCAACACAAGATGCAGATGTAACCCACTTTTGCCCAACTTTTATCTCGCTAGTGGTGCCTGCAAGCCCCACACCTGCAGGGGAAGAGGGTACCAAGCCACCTGCTTCAAGCGAAGATATTCTTGTGAGACTAGCTAATGAAACCACCCAAGAAAAACAGCTAAGGTCAGATGCTTCTGTATGATTTATGTTAGCCACAGAACGATGCTTCTTATGCCCTGGAAAATTTTTTGAGATGTCTTTCTCTTTTGTTCAGCAAAGGACAGAAGAGCTGCAATAGAGCAGTATTAAGAAAGTTCGTATCCCTTCGGTTCAGTATTCTCTGCTTTCTGGAGAGGTTCCCGGAGTCAGGAAGCTTGTATTTACCTTCAAAACAAATAGCAGTTATTAATATGGCACAGTGGCTATGATTAAATTTATAGTAAAAATGTTTCTGTGGTGTACTCCTGTTAATTTGCCCTGTGCACAGAAGTCAACCGAGTAAGCTTTCATCACTTCAAAACCATACCAAGAGAGGGATGGAAGTGCTTGTTTTGGGCATTTCCCAAAATACAAAAACGGTAGTAATAAAAATATAGAAGGCATGTGGTGGGCTTGTGTCTGGCGATGCAGCTGAGGCTGAGCATTATGTACATATTTAATTTTTCTTCCAGAATGAAATATGTTTATTCTTTGAGGCTGTGAGAAAACTAGTGGTTTCTTTTTCCAAGCAAGAGTTCACACAATTGTGTTGTAATGTAACATGCGTCATCCAGTATCTGATAAAAGTAATAACATAGGCATTATAAGGTTTAGAAGGTAGTTAAATATTAATTCTTCATGTATTTGAAATTATCATGAAGGGAGAAAAGGGGACACCAATCATGCTACAGCACAAAAGTTTTAAAGTTAATTGCTTTTCTCCCATCAGGAGATATAGTGTTCAGATATAGTGAAAGAGGGAGGTAGTGGAATTTGAACAAAAGCAGCACGGCATTTCCTTGCAACAGATGTCTGTTCATATGCTTCAGCCACAGTTATGTAAGATCAAGAAAGGCAGCAGAGATGGTGTGAACCAAGACTTTGTTTTGCCTGACACACTGAAAAAGTTGTTCAATACTGGTTCATCTCAGCAAAGCTGTTATTCTGGTTCATCTCAGCAAAGATATTATTCTTTGAATGCTAGAAATGTCAGCTGGGGTTTTCTGCTGCATAAGTACTGGCTGTCCAAATTCATGGGAGGAAGTTTAGCTCTTGCGCCGTTCCTTCTGAAACAATGATATTTGGGTCATTGTTTATGAATCTGCCTGCTATGAGTCAGTCCTCTTCTCTGTCCCCCTTTCACATGGCCTGTAAACAACTTTCCAGATGGGCTGACATCTCACTGTTGATGGGAGAATCTGGGTGAATATCCTTTTGTGTCACCCCAGCGGAAGAGGTGTGTGGTACCACTGCTCTGTTTGCACAGTGGTGGGTAGGAACTTGAAGATGGACCTAGCTGATAACGCTGGCTGGAATCCAAATGGAAGTCAGCATATTCTACTTTGCTCTCTCTGCTGCTGCAACTGAATATTTCTGGAGGACTGCAGGTGAGAAAGATATATAAAGAATAATAAATAGTGTTTGCAAGAAATTTAAATCCCCTTACCTAATCTGAAACAAGGGAATATTTCTGGATGTGATTTTGCTGTGAATTAATACAGCCATTTAAATTTTAAAAGTCTGACTTTTCTCGCTAATGACGTTTGTAAGATACTAAACTGCCTTTCTTGGCATTTTGTGTTGTGGAGGCTACATTTTTAATTCTAAATGTACCCTATTTATGACATTTTTAGGAAAAATGGTGTTTGTGCAAGGTATAGTGAGATATTACATCTGGCATCCTGCTAATGGCTTTTAAATCAGGTTCTCTCTTTGATAAAATTATGCTGATCTGAACTTTACAAGAGATTAGTCAAGTTTCAGGAGTAAATAAATTTTAAATTACTGTAGCTTACATGGATAATATCACCAGGATTCAGTCCTCATTGCACTTAACTGCACACTGAAACAGAGATTAATAACTTGGATTGCTCCTTAACGCAAATAATACATTCAGTTTGCCCTGCTGTAAGAGTAGCTTTGGTATTTGAGTTTTTGATGTGTAAGAAGCCAGAGGCAGATGGCACTGATCGTTAAAAACAGTGTATTATTGATTGATATAGACTAAACAAAAATACCATATAATTACTAGAAAATTAAGTTTTGGCTGGTTTATTGTGATCCTCAAGGACCATTAAAGGGCATAGATGAAACCTGAGCTTTTCTGCAGGCTGACTAATATATCTGCTGGTACAACCTATTGTTCCCATTCTTAGGTGAGAGATCCAAGTAATACTGAGGAGATTCATTGGAATGCAAACATAAATGTTTCTTTATGACTAGAATCCATCTTTGTGGCAGTGTTTTTTTCCCTAGGCAAATAATTGCCTTAATCTTACTTCTTAAGGACCTTAGATGACTCTAAAAAAAAAAATTTACATTACTGTGATAAAATTTAGTCCTTCCTCATCAAGTCAAATATGTGTTTTCTGGTCGATAAGAATCTACGTCCTGAACTCATTATCCCAACTGACATCACTGTTGACAGAAACAGAAGAGTTCATCAGATAAAGATGGATCCTAAATTGTGAGAATTTACCTACTTGAAGTTGTTTTGAGACAAGAAAAAACATAATGAATTTTCCTCCTTAGGCATTTCTATTTCTTCATGATGTCTTGCAGTGCTCAGTGCTGGTATTCCCGTTTTTCACTTCAAGATGTGCCAAAGCAATGGAAGTAAATAAAACAGAAGTGTCCAGAAATATTTATTATTGTTTACCAATAAATTCACATAACATGTTTTTTCTCACTTGTAACTGTAGGCTTTTTGATAGGGAATAAACATCTTCTAAAATATGTTCCACAACCAAACCGCTATTCAGTGAAAAAAGTTATTTTGGAAAAACTGATTTCAAAGTTTGGGTGAACGCCTCAATCAATACTGAGGCACAATGTGACATTCTTGAGCTGTGTGAGATTGTATTGAATTATTATCAGTTCGGTGTGCAGAAAATATCCATGTTATCAATAATACCAGTGTGTGAGATAATTCACACATTACATGTGATCTCTACTTCAGCATCTGAGCAATCATCCTTTAATTGCTTGGCAGTGTTTTAAATTTCAGTAAGTGTTCTTAATTAGGCATTTCCTGATCTTTGAATTGTCACTCTTCAATTCTGTGTCACCGAAGTAACAAGAGTGAGAAGCAATCTGTTAAGATATACTCTAAAGAGAGGTAAATTTGGCTTAAACCACTATTACTTTTCAGCTGAAATGAAAACCATGATTCTTAACAGATTTTTTGTGCCATTGCAGGATTGCTGGATCTCTAAATAGAAAAGCATGGGAAGCCTGTGAGAAACGTCCTTAACTGGGTTTCACAGCATGCAGAACCTTTAATACACTGACATATGCACAGCTCTTACTTCATTGCATGGGGAGCTGAGAACAGACCTTCTGGGAGATCCTCAGCTGATGCCAGAAATCTGGATGTGCCCAGCTCCCCTTAAGAAACAGCACACAATTACTGCACACTGCAAGCAGGATTGCATTTCTTCACAGCATGGGCACTGCCCTGCAAAATGCCACCATCTCCTAAAATGAGCTAGATGAAGCAAAAACCAAATATCTGCTCTTGCCAAGATTGCTGTCAACCACCTCTTCTGACTGCAAGAGGCATTACTTCCTCTTGGAGCAGCCGCTTTCCTCCATGTCAGCAAAATAGTGACAGGTCATGGGTTGAAATTACTGCAGATCTGGCATTTATTTTTCCCACTTTTTAGCCTGAATGGTATCAGCACTTTTGACTGAGTTTCCAGGGCTTTGTGTCAAACAGTAAGATGTGATGGGATCCCCAGGATAAAGTCCCTCCAACACTTTCTTTTAATAAAAAGGTTGAAATTTGCACCAGGTGTGAGTTTAAATAAACGTTGTGATTGCCTTCCTCCCCACCCCTATCTCCTAGTTATTTCTGCATAGTCCAAATTATTTCTGTGGATTTGTTCTGGATTTGCAAGAGATTAGTGCTTTCTTTTTTGTGTACTCAGAGTAACCACCTTGCTTGTCCCAAAGTGCAGAACACCCACTGAAAGTCCTGTCATTTTAAAGAATCTGTCATTAAATTCAGTCATCATAATCTTTGGCCTTTCCTGGAAATCTTGGCCTGTATTACAAGCATCCCACCTCCAAACTGTTCACAGACTCAAATGTGTAAAAGAGAAAAATGTTATAGTCTTGAGAGAGGAGAGTCATAGGATGGTTTGCTTGTATGAAATGCCTCTAACCAACAAGTCATGGACTTACGCTCTTTTGTGTAGGTTTCTGAAAATGCATTTAACCCAAAAAAGCCTTGAAGCCAAAGAATCCTTAATCAACAGGAGATACGTATGATTAGCCATGGCTGAAAATTTTCTGAGAGTGGTTTTTTATCTGTGAATGCTATCAAAGCATCACATAACTGAGATGTCCCACAAGAATGTGTGACTACTTGGAGTCTCAGGGGACCATAGAAAAGCTTTGTTTTGAAGAAGCCAGAAAATTTTATGCCAATGCCAGCATAACAACTTCCATTTTTCTGCAATATATTATGTAATAGATGCAAACAGTAAAATCAAAGGCAGCCATTTCAATACCACTTTTAGAAATAAATATTTTCTTTCATGAGCTGAGAACCAGAGAATGTAAATTTTTGTCCGAGGGGACATAACAAAACATCTGAACCTCAGCACCTCTCACTTGACATCTTTCTACCCACCAGATGCCATGGTGAGGCTGCTCCTAATTACAATTAAGCTAAAGCTTACACTATTAGTGCCAGAAGCTATCAAAGAGACAGACAAACTGTGTATGACATATAGCAAGAGGGCTAGGGTAGATGCTGCACTTTGACCCTTCAAAGTGTGCTCAGAGTGGAATGTGGCTGCTGGCTGGGAGTCCCACTGCAGATACAAGTGTGTTTGCATGGATCCCTACATGTCTGCAGATCCTCTACTTGCCACAGTCAGATGTGCTGCAGGGAGTCCTGAAGGGCAGGAAGAGACTGGGCACTGTTGAGTCCTGACCTCAGGAGTGTGACCACACTCCCTCAGAACTGCTTTGGGCTCCTCTGTTGAAGCAGATGCTAGTCACGGAAAAATTAATTTATCCACTTGCATGTTCTTTGCTATTAGCAATAAACTACCTGAACATCTTCATTACCACTTATTTCCTAGAGTGGGAAGAAAACAAAGAATAATACGTTTGACATGCAGGCATACAAGTGCTGAAGATCAAGCTTCTTTGGGCTTTTGTGAAGACTAAGCACCCTCCAGTTTTCCCCCCAAGCCCCTTCAAACTGGCAGCTTCTGGCCACATATTTTTGTGTGAGCTTTTAGCATACTGACATACACACACTAAAAAGACAACTAGAATCATTACCCATGAAGACAATATTTCTCCTTTCCTTCCTCTTAAAAAGCCCAAGACAGAGAGGAAACCTGATTTCTTAAGCATATCTAGCTGATAAATCATCCTTATTTTTATGGGAAATAGGCACAACTCTTCCCCTAAGGAAACTGTATCTTAACACAACCCCTCATGGATATTTTGCCATAGTCTCTGTGTTCCTGAAACTGAATAACATCACTTTGTTTTCAACTACCAGCCGCTATCTTTAAATAGACTATCTTCAGCCAGACCAAGAAACAGAAATTCCTGTTTCTGACCCTGTATACATTTCATTGTGGTCTCTCTTCCTTCAGTTAGCAAGGTACTGCTCAGGTTTGTTGTAGGACTGCTTGTTTGCATAATAATATCAGACAGGTACACAGATTTTTATAATGCTTTACAATATTACCATATTCTCTTACCTCAAAGCACTCATAAGAATATGAAAGAGGAGTTTCACTTATTTGATTGTTGTGGTGTAGCTCAGTGACGTGGATATTTTCTGCTATTGGTGGCAACCGGATGACAGCAGAAGGAATATCTTTTGCTTTTTGCCTGGATAAACTGCACATACTGAGCAGTGGCAGCTACTGTCACAACCAAACCAGTTAGCTACAGCAAAACATTGTGTCTGATAAAAACTAAGTTTTTGATTCAAATTAATTTCTTACATTGAAACACAGTTGTTATACATGACTAGAGTGATTCTCTTTGATGACTAAAAATACTCCATTTGCAAGCACCCTTCTTCCAACCACTACTTTGATCAAGCAAGGCCATTCAGCCCTCATCAGAAGAAAGCAAAAATGTCAGCAGAGTAACAAATATACCATAAATTCCCTCTAAGTGTATGGGAATGGCAAGAATATGTAGTACTGGTGCATTTGCAATTACGTTTAGATTGATTTTTGCATGGGTAGATGTGGGTTCCTGTAAAATCGCTGACAGAGGAAGACACTATTAAGTGTCAAGACTGAATATTTCATTTTCTTGTCTTTTTGCTTTTGTTACTGTTTTTGTTGTTCCTTTTACCAAACACTAAACACAAACACTCCCAAGCCTGCCTCTTTTCTTTCCTTCACCTTTTTTCTTTCTCACTTTCCTGTAGAAACTGAAGGTGGCATTTAACTGCACTGCTACAGAAAATAAGTATCTATCTTCTTCCAAAGACCTTGAATTATTCCATATTTGCTAAACAGCACTGTCAACTATTTGATCAGAACAGTTAACACTCAACACAAAACTCAAATAAGCAAGCACCAGTGAAATTCTACCCATGGCAAAGGAAGGTGGTATTTCTTGATTGTAGCTGCAGTGGTAATAGCCCTCCAAAAATCCAGTAAGATGATTAAGAAATCAGAATAGAAGTGAAACTTTACACTTTTGGGAAATCATTTATCTGTTACAGTTGCTCCACAAGTAGGCCTGGAAGAATGACAAAGTGCAATAAACATTTGAGAGACATCTTAGTGGAAGTTTTCTCAGCAGAGTCCATAAATGCCTTTACCTTTTTTAAGACATCAATCTGAGTGAGCCTTGGTTCATTACTGAAAATTGAATTTCAAGGTCAAGAGCAAGATAAGCTAAACCCCAGGAAAAAAACCAAAACTGTAACAAAGGAATAAAATTCCTTTGGGGCAAAAAGAGTAAAATAGTTCAATAAATCCTTCGTATTCAAGCCAATTAAAGATACAAAAATTATTTTATCCTTACTATTTGTCTTATTTTAGGAGAAGATTATGTCTTTTCAAGGTTTAGAAAACTGAATTCCCTCTTTGCCTACTGCCACAAAATGTGTTATGGTGCTTGTCTCTTTACGTATTACAAATCTTACTCATAAAGCCCCTTATCCATACTTTTCCAGATTATCTTCTCATAAAGACAGCATTTTAAAGTTACTTTTGAAGTTATTTTTGGGATGAAGCCATATGGAACAGCATTAATTGGCACCTTTCCAAATTACCAGGGACATTTGAGACTTTCTGTCAAAACAGTGGAAAATGAAGCCATTAGAGGTGTCCATGCAAACATTGCTGACATCCTTGTTCCACAGCCCCTGCACTCTCCCAAGGAAGATGAACACACATCTGGGCATAATTGCTGATGCCAGGACTCAAACAGAAGGTCACACCTGAATACCCGTGTTTCTGAAAGCATGTAAAAAAATCCAATATTGTTGCCAGCTTTGCTATTCTCTCATGAATAAAACTTTCAGAAAAGAAAAAGCTGGAAACGGACAAATTACTACAGCAGAGTTAAACATGTATTAGCATTAATCCCTTATTTTTGGTATTGTTCAAAGGTATATGGAAGCATGTATTTATATCAGCCTAAACATGATCAGTGTTAGATTAGTTCTAGTACAAACAATTGGAAACATTTTTTCTGGATTTCTAGATATGTGTCCCACAAATCTGTCTAGATTCACCATTGCTTGGATGTTCTCCCTAGAAATTAAGTGTCTTGTCCTGGGAATAACAGCTGCTTTAAAAGTGATAGATGAGGGTCTACTATATCTAATGATGAATCTCAAAACTTGTTTTGTTCTCCTCAGTTGTTTGAAAAACAAAATTGCAATTCAGAAACCAGTTTGAGTCTCTGAAATATAAATAACTGAGGTCTGTTGGGGAAAGCAGCAAAAAGTATTCATGTTGAAATTAGTCTGGCTGCGATGTCGTAAAGGATGCTACAGTGACATCAGAAATACACATGACCGGCTTGTGATGCTTGATGGCACAGATCTGAAAAGAGCTAGGAAAAACAAGAATGTAAATTCATTCTGTCTCTAGACATAAGCAGTTTTTTCTTAGGCATGCTAATAGTCAAGGCCACCCAGGCAGTTAGGAAGTCAGAATAAAAGTCAATTTGCAACTGAGCAGTAAAGCCTCTGCAGCTTCATTCATGCCAGCAGTTCTTCATCATGGACCCACGTCAATATTCACCAGTGAGATAGAAAGGATTAATCCTGCAGAAGATGAGGTACAGTGGCAAAATGTATAAAGGATGATGCTTCATACTGAATTAACTACAGCATGACTTCAAAGTAACAACTTCATCACTTCTCGATCAAGTCTTCTCAGTCTTGATGGCTCTGAAAGTTCTCAGCATCTTCTTCCAGTGAAGAGGGTAGCAGGTATTTAACCTTCTGGATTCCAGAGTGAGACCTTTTCACACTTCTGCATTATGAAGATCTTAGAGTGCAACATGTTTAACTCTCCATATAGAAACAAATCCACAAGGCAGCGTTCAGTAAACACGGGATCCTGGTCTGCATGCATCACTAAGGATCAACCACCAACTTCGGCAGGGCACGCACCAGGTACATTCCGGTTGCAACAGCCATTCTGGTAAGTGCAGAGGACATGACTTTCTGCCAGGTGGATACCATAGCTGTGCTCTTTCTGATGTGGAGATGATCACCAACAACACCCTTCTCTTTAGCTGGTAGAGTGATTATGCCCTTCTGCAAGTTCTGCCACAAATATTCCTGATGTGCATTGTTCTGTTTGCCTGCTGTCTTCCAAGACACAGTGCAGCACTCCAGGATATACTCCACCATTATGGCAGACACGGTCTAGGTTACAGAAAGGGAAATGTTATCCAGAGATTCAACAAGGCCAAGTGCGAACCTCTGCACTTGTGTCACAACAACCCCACACAGCACTACAGACAGGTTGGAAAGCTGCCCAGAGGAAAATGACCTGGGGGTGCTGGTTGACAGTGCCTGAATGTGACCCAGCATGTGCCCAGGTGGCCAAGAAGGCCAATGGCATCCTGGCCTGGATCAGCCATGGTGTGGCCAGCAGGAGCAGGGCAGGGATTGTCCCCTGTCCTGGGCACTGCTGAGGCCACACCTCGAGTGCTGTGTCCAGTTCTGGGCCCCTGAGTGCAAGAAAGACATGGAGGGGCTGGAGCGAGTCCAGAGAAGGGCAACGGAGCTGGGGAAGGGTCTGGAGCAGAAGTGCTGTGAGGAGCAGCTGAGGGAGCTGGGGGTGTTCAGCCTGGAGAGAAGGAGGCTCACGGGAGACCTTATCACTCTCTACAACTGCCTGAACGGAGGCTGTAGCAATGTGAGTGTCAGTCTCCTCCTCCAGATAACAAGACCAAGAAGAAAGGGCCTCAAGCTGCATCAGAGAATGTTCAGGTTGGATATTAGGAAAAATTTCCTCATGGAAAGGGTTGTCATGCAGTGGACCAGGCTGCCCAGGGAAACCCCAGGGGTATTTAAAAGATGTGTAGATGTGGCCCTGGGGGACATGATTTATTGGTGGGTTAACTGTTGGACTCAATGATCTTATGAATACACACACACACAAAACACATTGGTTTTCATCACGTGAGAAGTCATTACAAAATACAGGAAGTGTCAAAGATGGCCAAAAGTCTTTCGTGCTTTACAGCTCCACCACTTTTTCTGTTGAATGAAGGAGAAAGGAAGATAGCAAGTACCTGTTGAGCAGCAGAGAGTCTGGACAAGACAGCCAAACCTGAGCCCTTCTCCTTTCTTGGAGGAATCAGCAGCACAGGGTGGGAAACAGAGAGCACCTCCTCTGAAGTCCTTTCCCAGTCTATGAAAACTTTCCCCTGCTTCTTCCTACATGCAAGAGCTATGCCGTTTGAGCACTTCCACAGGCTCACTCTGCCAATCCTCCAGCTGCCCACGTTCACTGTCCTCCTACAGCATTGATCCCACCTGTCCTCTCATGTGGTCTTCTAACAGAGATGGAAGAAATATCTGTAGCTGGTTCTTTGTTCATCGCACACAAAGGGCTTGCAAAATCAAGTGACTGGGTCTTAGGCATGACCTCTGTTTAAGATTCATAAATGTTTCCTGCCTGTGTGTGAGGGGAGAAGGGAACTTAGAAGGAAGAGCAGCACTCTAGAGGGTTCTACAGGATGAGTGGCAGGTTTGAATTTCTCACTGGAGTTGAAACTTTTTATAGCATCACTTCTGCTCTCTGCCTGTGTCTAAATGTAGAATGGAGCAGCATGAAACCATCTTTCCCACAGCCACCTGGCTTAGTCAGGGAACGAGGCCAAGAGAAAGCCATTGGAGATGAGCATGGGGTCACAAAAGGAGTTCCAGCAGCCTTTTCACAGATCATTAAATCAGTAAATTCCCAGAAGGCTGAGTTTTCTGCTCATGTTTCTCCACACAAATTCAGAATGAAGGTTTCCCTGACAGAGGAAACATACAAGACAGGAACCCAACTGCTCTCTGAACAGCAGGCATACCATAAATGATTACTTGCTATCTTCATCTGTAGTTAAAACAATTTGAATTGATTTAAATATCTCCCAGATGGCTGGCTTAACTCATAAACCTAATGTACATCCAAGATTCATCACCTCCTCATTGATTTTTTGGTCTAGAGATCTTTTTCAAGTGGTTCAGCATCTTGGATCTGTTGTGCCCATTGAGTAAGTAACCACTTGAACTTTCGTTGACCATTCCTCAGACCATTTCTTCCTGTTACTAAGGAGAAAACTAATTGTTCCTGTGCATCATTATTATTATTTTTATTATTAATATTAATATTATTAATAATAATAACAACAACAACAATAATAATAATAATGCATAGCTGCAGTGAATACAAATACTGTTTCATATCTTGGTGTTTCTGTAATTTAGGGTTGACCGTCCTAGGAGAGCTGCCAACCAGTCAGCCAGGGCCTGAATTCTGAAACTCAGCATCTGCCTGTGCTATCATACTCCTGGCTACAGAAAAAAGGGAAAAAAAAAAAAGAAAAAAAACCACCTGAATTTCGACATCTGACCCTCTCACTCTCTGTGTAACAGACAGGAGTGCAGTGTGATGCTCTGTGCAGTGGAGCCTTCAAGGTCAGGTTTTCTGTTCATGTAGAAGAACAAATAACTTGAAAATATGTAGCATCCAACCAGAAACACAATGGTACTGCAGAGTTCAGGAAGATATTAAGGCAGATTAAATGTAGTATGTTCTGATTTTCAGTTGAGGTATTTTATATTGAAGTTACAAATTCCAATGTACATCAATAGACCAGCATTGTTGTAACCTGTAAGTCGATTTAAAAGCCTCTTGTTAAAAGTTAATTTATTCCCACGTTATCCTAATTTTCAGCACATCTATTGTGCTTATGGTATGAAGACGCTAGTAGAACATACCCCTGTCAGATTACCTACATGCAGAATGAAAACAGCTTCAGGAAGCATAAAAACAATTTCATTAAGTGCAATTGAGCACTATAATCAATTTGATTCTACACATGAAATCGTCAGTCCAAGAAGTGTTGAATTCTTCAGATGAGTTTTGGAAATTTAGCCCTATGTTCCTTGACTTCTAATCCATATCCAACATCAGTTCAATATCTATTCACTTTTGTAGGCTGTGCCTAAAATCTCCAGCTACACCCACTTTGTATTGTCCTGAAATAACCTGGAGGTCAGGAACCCAATACACAACATTATTCAGTTATAAGATTGGGGAATTGCTAAGAAAGGCATTCAAGTTATGCGTATAAGAACAAGGTACTTGAAAATAAGAAAATATTTCCATTTATAGCACACCACTTTCTTCATGCACTGTAAAAGCCCGCTGTAAATAATAGAATTATTTGTATTTGACGGAACCTCAAAAAGACCTAGTTCGAGCCCATCTGCCCCAGGCAGAGACACCTTCCACTAGACCAGGATGAATGTGAAGCAGCTTTTCCTACTTTGAGAGAGGAGGAAGGTGCTCTGCACTCACAGTGGGCTGATCCCATGCATGTGTGCATCCCTGAGTTAATTTCCTATCCTGCCTTGCCCTGAGTAACTTGTTTAGGTGCCCCACTGAAGACTGAGGATCTCTGCTGGTATTTTGAAAAGACCTCAGACCTCCTGAAGCACATTTAGTTTATGTGTGATTGGTCTGGCCGCAGTTTACCTCTGCTAAAGAGAGAAAGGTTTTGTAAATGATGCTAAGCAAAAAGAAAAATTTATCAATGGTTTGGGTTTACAGTTTTCTCTCTTGCACAAAACTTCTTGGAAGAGAGAGAGGGATTTTGTATTTCCTGATAGAATATTATAAATGGAAACCCAAATGAAGCAACGTGCAATAGAGTACGTGCTTTTGCCTTGTCAGTTTACAGATTTTGTAGTCAACTAAATGCATTGCCGTCCATATCATTCATCTCAGGTTCCCGTCATGGGAATGGTTCACTGATATCAATAACTTGTTCAGCATCTGTGTTTATCTCAAGCCAGTTTATCTCTTACTTGGCTTGTGACCCTGGATTAGTTATAAATTTAACCTATTCATTCCTTCAAACTAAGAGCTCATTTTCCTCTTGCTAAATTTTCATAACTCAACAACTTCAGTGGAATTTAGTCAAATGGATCATAAGGGGAAAAAGCCCTGAGAATTTGTATTCATGAGGTATGAGGTTTCGCTGAGAGAAAATGGGCCCAGAAACTGTTCAACATGAGAATTAAGTTTTTTCATCAAGGGCAGGAGGTAGTTTCAAAACAGTCTATTTTTATGGGATGCACATCTCACTCTGACACACCAATCAGTCATATGCGGCAACCCCCATTTCTGAAAAACAGACCCATGTTAAAATCAGCTTTCTCAGTTATTTGGAAAATGCAGCCGCAGCACCTCTGGCTGACTACAGGCAATTTAAAGAAGCTGGCTGTGCTGTTCACCATTCTCCAGGGAATGCCACTATTCACACTATATATGGGTCCTGCATCTTACCCCCTGGTGCTAACATAGCTCCACAGAGTGATGAGACTAAAGGGAGAACCACCCTAACATAAATCCTTAAATAGAGTATCCTATACAGTTATTTTAAAGAGCTGCCCTGCTTGGCAGCAAGAACGACAGCAGCCTAACAGGAATGGCTGTGTGGGACCTGACTGCCGGGATAGGCTGCTGGGGCTTTGCGATGATGACAAGCAGAGCAGAGAGAGTGTCTATGAGAAGACTTTGTGTCTTTCCTGAATGTAAAAGGGTTCACCTACAGTTTGCAGAAGTGCAATCTCTCTTCAAGAAACATGAGGACCAGTTTTGAGCTGGGAAAAAGAGGAGAAGGCCAGTTGCAATGGTCAAACAGTCTTGCTGTCCAGCGTGTTTAGGTCCACATGGACGCAGAGAATAAGAGGAGGAGGTCTAAGACCCTTCTCACCTACCCTGTATTTACACCAAAATAACTTTGTGGACATGTTGCTGATTTATACCACCTTTACAGAAATGAGCCCCCCGACTTGGAATGTCAACCCACATCCCAATGCCATGACTTTCAGGATTTCTAACAAAGTGCACTATAGCCTTACTGGAAGAGTTGAGGGGCACTCTAAAAGACTCTGTAAACACATTAACTGAGTCAGACATTAGCAGGAAAACTACTTTTCATGAAATAATTCAAGTCATGTACAAAAAACACGGCATGCTTCATATTTTCCACCCAATTCTAATGCAGTTTGGAGCACCTCGCTTCCAAAGAAAATTGTGCTCTCACCAGCCAGCGTTTCAAGGATGTCATGCCCTTTAACACATGCAAACACCTTATCAAGTTATCGCAGCATATCCTTTCAAGGACTCTGAAGGCAGCTGCCACCCACGATGGCTCTCACTGCCTGTAGCATTCCAGGCGCTCGCACCTCACTTAATACAGTAACAAAGACAACTTGGCTGCCACGCAGCCTACAGTGTGCTATTGCAGCTGTGAGACAGCTAACTTTGGCAGCCATACATCATTAAGGCTTTGTTTCAGAAACTCTCAGAATAGATTTTTGCCACGAAGCCACCAGTGTTACGCCAGTAAGCTGGCACGAGTGAGCGGAGTGCCTGGTGTATGGCTGAGAGTGGTGGACGGGGTTTTGGAGATGATTAAAGTGTGATGGAAACCAAACCACCACCAGGCAGATACACCAACAGCAGTCCTTTAACAGCAGCTCCTCCCAGGATGTCAAAGTTTTTCTTCTCTTTTCAGGCTGGACAAATCTAGGCTGGCTGCTGCAAGTCACTAGGCTGAAAGCAAATGGTTCTGCAATGGAACAGATGTAATTTATCTTGAAACCAGGGTCTATTCTTATAGAAGAAAGCTCTGCTGCATATTGCCTTCAGGATATTGCAACAAAAAGTAAAAAAAAAAAAGAAAATACTCCTTTTGCTGGGGGAAGAAAACAGGTCAGATATTACAAACCAGCCCAAACAGATAAAATGCCACCCGCACTGAATAGGCTGAAGAGGACAAGGCTCAGAGTGCAGGTGCATCCTCGCAGGTCAGGCTAATATTTCGTCTTAGTGCTTGTTCAGCAGAAAAGGCAAAGTAAGTGGTAAGGGCATTCCCTCCCCAGGGATGGGCCTCTCCCTATAGGGACAGCACTGTGGTTGAGGAGCCTGTGGGAGTGCCTTTCCTTGGGACTTCCCTCTCCAAACAGGGCAGTCACAGCCACACAGTCCTGAGCATCGCACATGCCTCAACAGCTGCCAGGCTGCAAACAGGAGAGTAGAGGGAATAAGCTGTGATTGTTAGGACAAATTCAGCTGACTACCTTTTAAAATGGATTTAGCAATCTGGAGCACTGCAGTGACTTTCAGACATGACCTGGGCCAGAGAGAGCATGCACTGAATGCATGTATTTTTCTATACCTAAGTGTGTGTTCGTGTGTGTGTTGCAGTGCAAGGCAGTGGTTGGGGCAGTGAGCACATCTTCCCCACCTCTCTGGACTGTGACTCACTCCACTGCAGGCAGGAGAAAGTTCACTTTCTCTTCTGGTCTTTTCTATACAGACTTGTATGCACCTGTGAGTCATGCAGCCTTTCATAATCCAGTCCAGACATTTTTATCAATAAAATTAGCATAATCAAATACAAAATAACTATCTTGTACTTGAGAATGCCTTCTAATTACAGTTTCTCCTGACTCAGAAGATGGTCTTGCCTCTACAGACCTCAGGAAGAATGCTTTTTTCCCCTGCTTTTAGGTTAATGGTTTTTTGCATTCATATTTCCTGATCCCCAACACTGTGTGCAGAAAGGACTAAAGCAGTAGGTGTTTCATGTGTATTCTCTCAGCATATATTTTCTAAAGCAGATTTCTATGAAATACAAGTGAATGCTTAGAGAAAGACGAATTTATAAAATACAACACAGAAATTTTTAGAAATAAGGTTTCTTTCATGGGCTTAATGTGATCCCATTTGCTTTAGTCTTTAATCAATGATGACACCTCTGTTACTCTTCACAGGATCATTTTCCTGATAATCTCTAGCTGTCACTACACTTCAGGTTGATGCTACAAAAGGGGCTTGGAAGTGCAGAGAGGATTAAGACTAGAAGAGAAGACTGAATTTGGGTCCCAACTCCTAGTCTCTGTTGTCTGACTCTTCTATTTCAGCATCAGTGATTTTTCTGGTAACCACCTGTTCTTTGGGAAAATGAGGAGAAGCAACATCCCTGGTTGAGCACAGAGAATCGGGCAGCTGGAATCTGGCATCTGTAATTGGTCAAAACCTGGCAGGGACATAACTCTGCCTGAATGAATCCTAAGCATAGAGCAGAGGGTCAGAATGAGGAGCTGGAGAACATGTGGATGTGGCACTGTCCCTTTTAGCTTCAGCCTGCTCTAAAGCTGTCTTGTGGTGACAGCGGGAGCATGTGTGAGAATAATTATAGGAATGAATGTCTGGCAGTTCTGCATCCAGACTCTGCTTCAAATCAGGCACCAGAAATACAGAATGCACATCTAAAAACCACTTGCACAAAGGTCAGAACATGCAACTTGCTTGCGTGAATTTTGAGGCTAAAAAGGAGCCCAGTTGCTAAAAAAACATTCAGGCACCTCAGCCTCAAGAACAGTGCAGTTCCCTGCCACATTTATTTTTATTGCAAGGAATGAAGCAGATTACTCAGTACAAGGAGTCAAAGTTTTGTGAACTCTTTGCACCTTTTGCATATCAGCTAAATTATAGGTACATTAAGGAGTCCATCAAGTAACCATAGACCAAGATACTATATTTAGCGGTTTATGACATTATATGGTCTCCCTACTTCAGCAGACTTAAAAACCTTTTGACTATGATATGAAAATCAAACACATACAAATACAGGAAAAAGCTAGCAAATGTGTGTTTAAAAAACAAAATTAGCAAAATTTTACAGTCCTATCACAAAAATCTGCTGAAGATTTCATCTCCCAAACCCCACTGCTAGAGTGGTTTCACTGGTGAAGAAAAAAGATAATACCAAAGAGGAGACATTGCATTCATTTTGTGCTCCTGGGAGAGAAAGTAACATGCAAAACTCCTTCAGCATGTCAGCACGACCACTGCTTCAGAGTCATGCAAAAACTGATTTTGAGATGCTCTTTGAAATTTGATGAAATTTAGCAGCTTTGCAGGTCAAGGATTTCACCCATCAACAGCACTGGGGTTGTTCTAGATTTTCCTCTTGGATAGCTGGGAGCTGGGAGCAATACAGAGATATCTCCAAAGGCATGCACGCTTTCATTAGGTTCTTCTTGATGTAGGAAGTCATCTGTGGGCTCCCCCTTTAAGGACAGAACAAGTGCAAACAGTGAAATCAGAAAATCAACCTTCAGGAGGCAGGAACTCTCTGGTGGAAACGGCAGAGGTTAATAACCTTCCTGTGCAATGGACTTCTTGAGAGTTTTGCACTCAGCAGCTTGCTCCTGCAGTGCTCAGTGAAGGCAGGAATTAGGAGAGGTGCTAGGCAGTAATGGACTAAGCCATTTGCGTATCTGTTTCACCATTCAGCAGACCCTGAGAGGAGGGCTGATCAGCACAGCAGACCAGGAAACGGTGGCATCATTGTGAATATTGAACTCCGTCCCTGCATGATAGTACCAGATAGTCTGGAATGTGCTGTTGAGTAAAAATTCAAATAATAATTCCCTGTGGGTGGTAAGTATTCAGAAAGAGAAATTATTTTTGTTAATTTTGATCAAATAAATTTGGTCTAAATAGCTGGTATCTGAAATAGTCCACAATTAAAATAGAGATTTGGTTCCCAAATTTATCCTGAAAACATTCAATTCTCCTTTCTTCCTGAGAACTTCATTGCCTATTTTCATCTGATACTGCACATACTCAGATACTCAGGGTCTCCTCCTCTAAAGAAAGCAACACTCTCTCTACTCAATTAATTTAGTTTCTTTGACTGTTAAAACATTTTCAAAATATTAAGGCACGATGTTTTATTTGCCAGTTGTGTTACTGAAAGCCCTGTGGTTGTGTCAGGATACATGCAACCACTCCATGGTGACACACAAGAGGCAGGGACCCCCTGTCTGGACCTGTGTTCAGAGCTGCCCTCTGCCTTGGGCCCCTGACCCCAAACAGAGACTGGAGGAGGGGACAAATGAATCTATACCACTGCTCCTCAAGGAACTGGGCAAAAGAAGAGGAAAAAAATTGACCCTGTATAATACAAGAATTGCACTGCAATTCTTGAGTTAGTTTAAGCAGCCAGGTAGTATTACACGGATAATTGTGTGCCTTCTCTGATCAGGCATTTCTACTGCCTTTAGATTTACTATGTTGGTCATGGTTGAAGCATAGGTTTCCCTTTTGCCTAATTCTTTGACATTGCTCCTTTGTTTATTCGCCTTTCTCAATGCTGTACTGTCTGGGATGTGCACACAGTTCCCAAAAAAATAACTGCTTCATCAAGAGAGAAATATTCCTACTGCAATTAGATTTGATAAATGCTCCATTTTATCAAAACTTAATTACAGGCCAAATAAAACCTCAGAATCCATGTCCAAAGTATTGCAGCTAATACACACCCACAGGTGCCATCTCTTTTTGGGTCAACTCTGCCTAAAGAAATGGGATGTCAGCTTAATAAAATAAAGCCTGAATTTCTAGAAATATCAAGAGTGTAAGGGTATAGGGGAGAGGTCATGCTGCAAGTCTCTGCACCATCGGGATGTGGCTGCCATACCTCCTGGCTGTAAAGGACTGAGGACCTGACTGTTGGTGCTCGGGCTTCACGAAAGTAAAAGGTTGATGAGCATTCACTGATATGGCAGCTGGAATCTGGTATCTGTAATTGGCCAGCTGAAGCCTTTGAAGGGTTTTATCACATCTGAATTCAGAAACTCTGTAGCTATGGTTGGCCAAAATGTTTAAAAATATCTGCTGAACAATATCAAGGGCTGGATCCCGACACTTGGACGTTGTAGCCCTTGGCAGAACAGCAACATTTGAGTTGTTGTCAAAACTTTCTGCTTGAAGAAGCCAGATATCCACGGAGAGCACACCCAGCAGCAAAGGCTGCTCTGTGGGGGAAGAGGGAGGGGAGTTACTAGAGAATAAACCCCCTGTTCCCTTCCTGGCACAAGCAGGTGCAGCAGGGGAAGCAGGAGGGGAAGCAGAAGGGGTGTATCCCACTGCCAAACTAGAACTCGAACTGAGGGTTTTTCCATGTTATTCAGCAACTGCATTTGAGTGCTGCCCATAAGTGTGCTGTTTAGAAAGAGTGAAGACACACTCAGGGGGCCACGGAAGGAAGAGAGCTCGTCTCCCTCTGCAAAACACGACTGCTTTTTCCTCTGCTGTTTTGCAGCCAGGGGGAAGGATGAGGAGGCTGGACAATGCCAAAGAGATAGGCAGCTTGTAGGTCTTTTACTAAATGGCACACAAAGTGGAGCACTTCCTGACACAGATTTTCTTTTTTCTGTTCCACAGTTTGTTTTCCTTCACTGAATGCTAAAGCTACGAAATCAATAACTGATGACAAGTGGGTTTAATATGTAAAGTAAGAGGAATGTAAGTAGTAGTTAAAAATTAACAATTACAGACTGAGAGCAGGATTTTGTTCATTTCAGAAACCACCTGGGGCCATTTGTTTTTCTCTAATATATACAAAGATCTGGAATGTACCATGTTATTATCCTGATGATGATTAGTACATGCACAAATGTTCATATTTAGAGTAAATCCAGTTATGTCTGGATGCCTTTCTGCTCTGTTTTATGCAATTATTCTGTTTAGTCATGAATCACAGATCTTCTAATTAAGGCTCAAGGTCAGGCAAAGTGGGATGGAAGGCGACCAGACTTCTAGCTAAAGGCCTTTAGAGCCATTGGTTGCTTACAGGAATTCATGTGCACTTTAACCAAAGAACTAGACTGACAGATCTAGTATTAACAGAACAGAGTTAATTCCTCTAATTTCTCCTGCATTCTTGCAGGCAGTTTCCTCCAACTGCGGAATTAAAGGTCACGCACCAGCTACCTCCTGTGCTACCCCAGCCATGCTTTACCAGCCGTCAGCCCCAGGCTCCTTGGTGGGGGAAGTGACCAGATGTAGCAGAGTCAGTGTCTCCGAGAGCCAGCAGCTCTTTAGCACCTTGGTATGTCCTTCAAAATGACACATTATGTTTTCCTCATTCCATGTGACAGTGCCAGTAGAGTACACAAACAAAAAGGGGATATTGCTGGGAAATTCTGTGTTTCTTTTTTCAGTTTCACATCTAAATATCTTTCCCTGTGAATTTCAAAGGTCTGCCGCTGAGCCCCACCGTCTCTCATAACTGGTGACCTCGCATAATTCCCGTGCCTCTTTGGACTCTGCAATGGCAGATCTTTGGAGGAAGCTTCTTATCACTGCCATTTGATCCCACCATCTCCTGTACTTTAGCAGAGGCTGAGCACAGGGTTCCTTTGCCCTGTTCTGCAATCTTCAGGAGCAGAACCTACCTCTTCCTTTCACAGGTCTTTGGGCAATGAGCAGCTTAAGAGTCACTGATTTTCTGCCCATTGTGACACGAAGGACTTCGCTCCACAAAATGCAGAAGGAGCCAGACAACTAACTTAGTCCTACCACAGTGGTGGAGTATGTAGGAAGAGGAAAGTAATACCCTGATAGATGTTAGCAGGTGGGATTCTCCATCTGAATTGCCCTAAGGGGCTTCAGCCTCTTCTTCCTAGGTTGCATGCATCACCGTGTCCTGCTTACTGATGCAAGATAATCTTAGTAACCCAATAAACAGTTCATGTAGAGAAATACTTTGTTCTTATTCTGTCATCTAGTCCCTCCTTTAATTGATCTCATAAGAAGTTAAGGTAATTTCAGTGAGCAAGGATGAAATGTGCTACACCCTGGCATTTGCCTTGAAGCCATGCTCTGCTGTATGCACAGTGTTTGAGTACCAGGGCATTCTCTGCTTCATCCTTCCATCCAGCCATGGCTATGAACACAAGCCAAGGAGCAGAGAAACCTGAGCAGAAGTTCCCATCTCTGTTTCTGCTGGAGCACATGGATTTTGCCACAAGTGGGCTTGGGATGTCAGCCGACCAAAGGACTAGGCAGACCTCTCCCCTTTCTCTCCACCCAGTCTGTTTGAATAACACCGGCACAGCCAGGGAAGAAAGATAAATACCGGTTATTTTAATCACTTATAAACTGTAGAGGAAAAGAGGATATATGTAAACGCAAACTTTAGTTATCATGAGAAGGCGCATGTGGAAAGGGAATAGCAAGAAAAGTCTACATTTGGAAATGCTAGGTGTCCCCAGTTCAACGCCCTACCTAATTTTCTCCTTCTATTTTTTTTTTTTCCAGAAGATATTTATATAATAACAAGAAGAGAATAGAGTTGGTCTCAGCTGTGTTCCATGTCTAGTCATATGCCTTGTCATGTCTAAATAAACTGGCAGCTGACATTTTAGGTGTTCTTAGCCACGGGGTTTCCAGAAAGCAAAACATTTTTTTCCACTTTGTGTGTGTCTGTGTGCTTGTGTCCCTTTTGGAAAAACTGTGAAGGGACTACAGAAACAAACAAAACTGAGCAAAACAAACTGAACTTGAGAATAACAGACCCATGGCTGAGGGCAGCCTGTTTCCAAAGGGGAATATGTGATCGGGGGCTCAATGGTTTATTTGCTGAGAAAACAACCTCCTCAATGTCACTGCTATATCTAGGTTTCATGATAGATGCACTGCCTTTTACTGTCCCGGCCTTTTCTTGGTGACTTTGCTTGTGGTTTAGCTCAGATGTGTTATTCTTTGAAATGGGGGTGCTCTGTTTCTTCTTTTGAGTGAGATTGTCACAAGGAGAGGCTTGTGTGCCAAAGCAAAGGGCTGAAGCGTTCTTTGCTTTTCACTCATGTTCCTCTCTCTGGGAACAGATCCTGCTCTCTGATGAGAGTGATACCATAGGCACAGCTGCGCCCAGCCTGAGGAGAGGAAACATCAGCTGGCACATCAGCCAAACAAGTTTTTATGCCCACAGCTGGATGTTTTTCACCCGTGGGGAAGCCACAGAACAGCTGACCCACCGTCAGAGCATCAGCTCCTGTGGGTGGCACAGGTCTCAGCTGCCCATCCCCACTTACACCAGAGCTTCCAAGATGTCACAGTCGTCCTTGTAATTGCCAAGAGTTTTGGAGCCAAGCCTGCACCAGAGCAAGATGACCTCTGGTGTCCTTCTGCCTTTGAACTGAGTTAGAGCTGCTACTCATATGCCCCAAACACTTAAACCAGTGCAGCTTTGCTCTTTGCAAAGTTTGGAAGATACTCAAGTCTTTTCTTTCACAGGTTTTCTTAGGAATCTTAAGACTGTATTCCCTTAGACCAAAAAAACCCAAAACCTATCAGTCTGTCTGCAGGATTTCTTTTGCGAAGAAAATCTGTGTGTGGGGGCTTTATATCTTTGTCACTGACAAAATACTCTTATTAATCAAAAAAGGAAAATGTAAAAGCAAAGAGTACTTTAAAGGCGATTAATGGCCTAGACATTTGGTTAATGGCCTAGACATGCCTGACATTAATGCCAAAATCTAGATTTCTCAGAACAAAATTTGGTGGCAAAAATAAATCTTGAATTACTGCCTTTGTCCCTCCCTTGCTTGCGATTACACTATATTGAAAGCAAGCTGTAGCTAACTCTAATCTGAATTTCTCCATCCTTTAAAACTGTCATACTTTTTTGTTGCCAGTTCCTGTGTCCAGAAAAACATTTGTTCTTGTCCTGTTACAGCTGTGAGATGTGTTCTGCTTGGTCAAAGAAAAAGGCTTATTTCTAAATTTGGTTGCTATTTTCTGATTCCTGTCTTTCATGTTGATATTTTAATTAATTTTGCTTTAAAGAAAATAATTGTTTTCTTCCTTTTTTCCATGGATGAATTCTAATAAGAGTGACCTGACGAAAAGCAGTAGAATGGAACAAGGGAAAACAGGTCTGACAGGCAGAGTGTATGGAAAATAAACCTGACCTCTTGCTTAGTGGGGCCAGAGTTAATGGTTATAGACAGTCTTTGTTCATGGAACATGTTCTCCACCTCTGAAGAAAGCAAGCAATTGTTCTGCTAAATTAAAACTTAATGTGAAACGAACAGCCTTTTTTACGGGAAGAGAGTTCCCCATCCTGGAGAGTCCCTCCCATCAGTTAGGAATCTCTTCATGCAGAAGTCTGACTCCTACAGACCTTGCGTCCTTCTGCTGGAGCATGAAATAACACTGTGTAGGGCATTTGCTGTGGGAAGAGGTGCCCATGATACCTAGTGTAAAGTGAAAATTTATTTTCTTTTACTTTTCTGAAGAAGGAGAGGAATGAATCCCACAGAAGAGGGGTCAGTGCACTCAGTACCCTCATTCCCTACTGCTTTGACCATATTGTATGTCAAAACTCCGGTCAGAGAGTGAAAATTTCTGGGCATCATGACAGGACCTGTCACTTCATCTCTCATCTGTGTAAGGACAATGTTGCAAAATGCTAACACAAGCCACCAAGCGCTCCAGCTGATAAGGAAGACCTTTGATCTTTCTTTGGTATTTTCTGGGAATGCTCACTTTTAAACCACACTCAAAGTGGGGGCAACACTGGGGCACCTCTTCCTGAAGCATATTAACATACTGACCTCAGCCTCTTTGTCCCGGAGTCAGGAGTATGATATGGCTAATGAGTGGGATCAGCAATAAAAATACTGGCCATGGGTTGGAATAAAGGACCAATGTCATATTGCCAGTTTGATATTCCATGATATTGATGCTGGCAGTGCACTGGGGAGGACCAGCTGTAATTTCAAAGGCAAGGGACAGCACTTCTGAGCTGTCTGCTTTGGATTTCTACTTTCTACACCTCACTTCCCCAGGAATTTCTGCCAGAAGAAACTGTCTTAAGGGGCTAAAAGGTTTTGTATGATACTGCATTTAACACACATCTTAGTAAATTAATCTGTGCATATATCAATCCTGGTATTAAAAACATGCATTTTATTTCCAGTGTAAATCTGTCTAGCCTCAATGCCTGGACATTAAGTCTTAAGACTCACTCTGATTAAATATCTCCACGGTATCTGATACCCTCTGTCTGTACAGTGCCTTACAAACTGATCCACACACTTGCTGAAGTTCTCTTCCATAAACTGTACTAGTTTTATTAGCTCTTCATAGCTCTGTCTCACAGAGGTATTCTCAGTTCTCTTGCCGCTTTTTCTGATTTTGTACATTGTCCTTGAGAAGTGGACGCAGGTACTGAGTACAGCTCTTGCAACTGGGTGTCCCTTTCCTGCACAGGGAGAGCAGCTCTGCTTAGTCATGCTCTGCTCAGGTACCAGCGTCCTGCACAAAAATGCAGAGCTGCCTCGTGCTGGCAGGTGGATCCTGTTGGCCCCAGCTAGGACGGGAGAAGGGTTTCTTTCTTTGAAAGGGATAAACAAGGGGCTGGGACAGAGGGGATTCATGCAGAGAAACCTTAGCCAAGTTTGGAGAAAGAACTTTGGCTGAAGTTTGCTTTATTATTGTTTCTGTTTGAATTGCAAATAAAGGCCAGGAAGGAGGCATGTTTGGACTATGTACAGCATGTGAGCACTCTCTTAGAGCCAGCGGGAACATTGCCTGCTCACCCACACACACAAATGAATGCATTCAAATCTCAGAGACCTCTACTGCTTCAAGAGATGAGTTTGGTGCACTTGCAAGGTAGTCCAGCTGCAGACAGAGAAACACTGGTGGACTAAATTACAGTCTTTAAATACAAAGACACTATTTGGGGATAAATATGGGTTGTACTTTAAGCAGAATCACATGAGACACCTGAAAATGTCAGACTGGAATGCACAAACAGCATATAATGAGGGCTCCTTCTGCAAAACTCAGAGAGCTACAGGACAAGTACAATGCCTGAAACCATGATGGCCAGACAATGCAGTTCCCACATGGTGGGATTGCCTTCTTCTACTGATATATACAGTACTTATCTGTTGAGCTGAGTTGTCATAATCTTGGTATCATTGAACAGCTTCACTGCATTAAGTACAGGCACATGTTCACTAATATGTAACAAGAGCAGGATTAAGGAGAAAAAAATCCCATGTATTGTCTTAATACAGAATGACTGCTACCCAAAAGCACGCACTTCTACACACACAGGTATACACAAGCTTCTTAGTTTGCCACTACAACCAGGATCTGAACAGTGCTATTCCACAATAACCACTACACAATAATATCACATAATAACATCATATGATGCAATACCAAGAACAAAATCTTCAAACATGTTTCAAAATAAGCAAAGGTAAGTCAAGCCTGTGAAAGAAAGCTTACACAGTAGGAAAGAGTCAGAAGAGTGGGGTGTGTTTAATTTCCCAAGGCTTTGATGAGTGAATTTTCCACTCACTACACCAGGTCAGAAACCCATGTCCATTCCAAAGTTAATGCTATTGTCTTCTGATCTTTGAACACTAACACCTGTCAATGTCACATTCCCAGAGGACAAGAGTGAGTTCGGCATTTCTTTTTAACAAAGAAAATATTTACAGGCTTATCACTCCCTGAACAACATCCATCCTGTTGGACTACTAGAAAAGTCATTTAAATACAACTGGAAGTTACTAGGGAAATGCTGTGAGTCTGAGTGTCATCAGACATGACTTTTCCTGTCACATTAGAGGTATCTGAAATAACTTTGATTACACTGGCTAGTTACTCTGGCTTTATGGGAGCAACTGAGAGAAGTATTTGGCCCCAGTAACCGGAAATGCAATCCAGTTCTTATTCAAGTTTCCACAATTCATCTTTCAAAAACAAGTTTCCACGACACCTTGTACTCTCTATCATAATTCTCTGTTTGTACAGAAGAAGGGCGAAATAGGAGCCTTTTATAAACAAGGAAGTGGTCTAGCTCACTCCCTTGTGCAGGAAAACCCAGAAAAGGACAACTCTGAAGTCAGTTGTTCCCTGGACTGTGCCAAATATCCACCCCCTTCGCAAAGCAAAACAGAGCCTTTGGCTTCCCCGTCCTGCAGATCTGCACGTAGTGTGGGAGATCCCCCAGGAGCAGAGGGGAGCCCCGTGCCAATGTTCTGGCTCCCAGTCCCTCCCAGCCTCCCCCAGCACCTGCCAAGCCCACGTCCCCCTCCTTGAGAGTCCCTGTTCCGGATGGACATCACAAAGGGAGAGTCCTTTCCAGTGCCTGGGGAGCATGGTCCTGGATACAACTGCAGGAAATGTGGACCAGAGCTTCTCCGTGTCAGGCTCCCACACACAAAGCCTGCCCTCAGGTTTGGCTCCATGCAGGATGAAGCCTTTCATTGTCCTGCACAGGAACTAGGCTGTCCAGAGCTCTTCGGTGGCCTGCAGACACTCAGGTGAAAGGGCAGAGGGTCACAGCTCCTGCTCAGCAGACCTTCCCCCAGGGCAGCAGCTAATGCCACCAGATCAGTTTGTGCTCAAGGACAATAAAAGGTTCTCTCTGATTACACTGAGGTAACACTTTCTGGCCACATCTGAGTGAGATTCAGGTTGCTTTCTCCGAGCCCTGAATTAGATACTTGATCTTGCTACTTAAATAAAAGTCACATCTCAGAGAGCCCGAAGCTGAGTGAGAAATTTGGCTGTGCCAAGAGAGATTCACAATGACCTTCCACTGGCTAATGAAACACCACCTCTGCTACATAATTTCTGATGCTTCCTCATGTGCAGCCAGAATAAATAATCAATAAAGATCCGTGGCAGTTTTCAATGCAGAGGTGCTATAGTGGGCTTGCTGTCAGGAGCGCAGGGCTAAGACGACTGCTGAGTAATAACCCCAGCTCTGTTTTGCTGGTGATGCTCCACCCCAGGTTAGGTTTTGCCTAGCTGATGCTATACCTCAAGGTCAGCTTGCAATTAGAGAGCAGCTAGCCTGGAGGGAAAAGATAACTACAGTGGTTCAATAACAGAGATTAACATAGGTCAAATATTTTGTAGGAAATTATTAATCTTGCAAAAGTTACCTTTCTGCACAGGTAGTGATTTTCACTAATTCAATTGGTATTTAAATTACTGGCTAAGTAGTTTGTGGCAAATAGCTGTTAAGTCATAGCTATTTCTGTAACCAGCTCTCTGGGAGCACTGAGAGCAAGCTGTTCAGATCGCATGACCCTGCTGCATTTCCTGATTGGATAAACGGCAGTCTGACGACTGGGTTTCTGTAGCACGTTAACGTGACTCTTAGTTGAACCTCATTCCTGCAAATTATCTGCCATATCCTCTGAAGGTGGGCTGTAGAGCAGAAATTATAATATTTTTTTAACATTAAATATTTAGAGGATGGATGTATAAAAGTAACAGGCTCTTGCCTAGAAGAGGCAAGTACAGTATTTTTGTTTAATGCAGACAGCAGCAGGCATACAAGCTTCTCCACAGAACATCTTTTTGCCTTGCCAGCTTTTGAGGGACCACCCTGATGGCCGGAGAGAGTTCACTCTCCAAGTCTGTTCAGTCTTTGGCTTCTCAAAAAGGCGTGTCAGCAAGGTGGCTCATGGATACAAGTTGTGGTGTGGGATTCATGGTGTGGCTGCCTCTGCACATGGGTTCATGTGAGGTGGACAGTGTGAGTCAGATGATCAGTAGACAGTATGCTCATCAGATATTGTGGCTTTAGTGTAAGAATAACTGTGCTATCAACATCCAGGTTGGCCGGCTGGGCATGCTCTCTCTTTCATTTTTCTCATTTCATATTCATTTTTCACAAGCAATGACCTAGGCTGTAAAGCAAAGCAGAATCAGGTGATATTTCTGAAGATCTTTTTTTAATCTACTGATTAAACTAGATGCCTCTCTATGCATACAGTTATAAATGTGGTGACTTTTCTTCAGCAATCCTGATATGGGAGGATTAAAAATTTTGGAATGGATAGTAAGTTATGACATCTTTAAAGATGGTATTTCAACTTTTCTTTATTTATTTATTTTCATTTTAAGCTTGACTTGAAACTAAAGATTAGTAAAAAATGTTAAAAACCAGTAAATTGAGTTAAATATATTTTTAGGGCATAGGTAGATATAAAAATGAAATTTTATTGACTTTTTCTCTTTGCCAAAATCCTGGTGACTTTATGTTTAGATGTGACATTATCCTAATATTTTTCTAGCCTTGTGACCAACTCTATGGCTCCAGTAGCTGCCCTACTCTTTAACATGTATAGAATCTCACTCTTTTGGATTTGCAGGAACAGCTTGCAAAAATATCATCCTTTTAGGGAATAACTGGAAATGGTTACAAATTTAAGTTTCTTTTCTGTAGACTCACAGTCTAGTATCAAGCTCAGCAATGTTGTAGCTGTCATAATGCTTGACAGAGAAACCAATAAAAGATGAAAATCTGTAGTAAAGATATTCTGATATGAAGATCTGTTGGTCAAAGTTGATGAGCCCTGTTTTGGTAGGAGGATGACGGAAGAGGACAAGAATGAGTGGAGAGATTCTTCAGGAAGTCTTAATTTTGTTTCCGTCAAGCAGTCCACCAAAATGTGAACCATTCAAATTTGATGCATGTGTGACTGACTTAAAGGTTAAAACTTAACCATGTGCATTTGGAGACCTAAATGACTGCTCATAATAAGTAAAAAAATAACCACTGTCTAACAGGTAGGTGCCCTCACCTGAGGTGGCATGATTTCAGACAGAAACCTCCAAATACAAGGAAACCACAAGAGCAAAAGTGAGAGTTGTAGTGAGGAAAGCACGTGGTATCTCTATTACTAGAAAATGCAATAGAAGAGGGAGGCATCTTTTTCCTGGTGTACATGCCAAACATTACACTTGTGTGATCTATTTACTCCCTAAAGAGTATACAGGAAAAGACTATGAAATTCTCTTCAAATTACAGAGATCTAATTGAAGACCCCAGAGGACAGACACCATAGGAGAAATCCTGGAGTGCATCTTTCAGCTTGGGTTTTAACTGAAGACAACCCAGTCTTCAGTAAGTTGTTCTGTATGTTGTCAATCTAAACAAAGTGAGGATGGGGAACTGAGAAATTTATTTTCAAAAATATCTTCTTAATCCAAACCTAAGACATTACCCTAAATGGGCCTTCCTTCCCGGACTGCCCCAGTCTGAATTCCAGTCCTGGATGTCCAGCAGCACCTGTTGAGTTGGGGAAAGGTGCTCAGCTATGGCTGTGCTGCCAATACCCAGGGTCCTAGCTCTGACTCCAGACCCAAAGCTTAGGTACCAACAGCCAACACAACAATGGAAAACCATTATTAGCATTGAGAGATGCTTCTGCTGAGCTTACAACAAGTTACGTTAATGAGTGTAGGCTGAGCTCATGGAGACTGTGACTGAGAGAGAGAGATTATTTCCAGCAAACTGAAAGACCCAGGGGAGGTGTTCCAGAAACACAATTTTGAAGAGTCATTTACACATTGTATTTTGCCTTTTTCCATCTACACTCAGTATAATGTGCCTGTAGTCACTGATTGCAATGTTTTCCTTGGACCCACACATCCTGGGAGATGCACCATGCTCCTGCAGAGGTTGGTGTCCCTGCACACCTTCCCACCCACCAGCAGTGTGCAAACATCTGCACCCCAGCAGCTGCTCCCTGGCACCACATTGAGCGCCCCAGAGCAAGCCTCTGACAAAGCAGCGCTGAGAGCTTTTGAGACACCGTTCTCTTGGGGCAGATATCCTCTACTGCAGAAAGACTATGGACGGAATGACAGGATACCACACAACCCTCATTTTCTGGGATGGCCAAGGACATCAGTGGTTTGCTGTGGACAGTCTGTGTGACAAATGCTACTCATCTGCAGCCCTGCCCAGGAGCAGCAAGGGCAGGGTTGCTCCAGGACAAGGGCTGAGTGAGGAGTTGAGGGTGACCCCTGTGCCCTCCCTGATGCATCCCACAACATCTAAACATATCAGGCAGAGCTTGCTGCTGGTCACAGGGTCCATCCACAGTCCCAGATGCTGTAAAGAGACCAGGTCCTGACTTTGACATTTAAAGCGAGGTTAATAACATTTGTCTCTCCCCTGAAATGCTGTAACCTTAATTAATGTTTCCTTAATGCTTTGTAGAAAGCTCTTAGGTGAAAGACTCTGTGCCAACACAATATAATGGCATTCCCAAAGAGACAGCCTAAAGGTTAGCTGAACTCATTCTAAGAGGTTGAAGATTCCTTTGCAACTTTTCCAAATAAGTTAGCTAGTTTTTCCTTCCATCAAAACAATATAACGTCAGAGGGATGGCATTTTTTTGCTGTTATAGACTAGCCAAGGTCACATTCCACTGCAAAGTGATTGTCTTCCAATGCATACCATTCCTTGGGATAGATAAATAATGAGTTAATGTTTACAGGGAATACTGTCAACAGAAAATAGATAATGTTTGCATTGATTTCACTTCACTGGGAAAAAATATAGGGAAAACAGTAAATTTCATTTAGATTTCCATGCATAGGAACATTTAAATCAGAAATTATTATCAGTATAGTTATGGTAACATCACTTAATGATAGCATTCCTTTCAATGTCAAGTTGATTTTCCTTTAAAGGGAACTCACACACAAAAGTGTTACATAACATTTTTAAAAGCAACAAAAGATATCCCACTTCTTTAAAGTGCATGGGAATGTACGATATTCTAAAATCCATGCAAGACTTCCTACTTTGTGTTGTGACTAATGTCACAACCTAAGGCTTTCATTAATAACAGATGTTGCTTTCATCATTGAATTACAAAACAAGGATTGACAAAGGTTGCACACTTCCCATCGGAATACTTGTACACCCCATGCAGCCTCTCCGTTCTCATAATGAGACCTCACTGCAGCATTGATCATCTACATGCTGATGTAGTAAAAAGCCTACAGTAAGGTCACCACCAATTAATTTAGTCCATGGTCTGGTCCAAACATGGCTAATTCCATACATACCACCATACCTGCAGTTTGCAGGACTTGATCCTCTAAGTGCACTCGAAATAACATATTGTGCCTTCCAATTAGCAAGGATTACAAGACAGGACATAGCAGGTCACTCAAACATCTGCACATTTAAACTTATCCTTACAATGGTTTATTAAAGGCTATTCATGCTCCTGTCTTCTTAGAACTAGAGAGAAAGCTCCCTACTTCAGAAGAAATGGCTATGATTTTCAGGCTGGTTGGTCAGATTATTCAACAGCAGTCGCAGTGTGACTCAGGGCTTGCATTTATACCCAGAAACTACTGTTTGGACTGTGCTGGGAATGTACATTGCAACCCTCACACTAATCATTGCTCCTGGTATGTGCCCTGCAGTTAGTCGCTCCGTGGAACCCCTCCAGGAGGAAATATTTTCTGTATCAGCCATGTTCCCCTTGCTGGGAGCAAATCAAGTCCAGCAGCCCAAACTTTGAGTCATTTACTGTTTTGATTTGATCCAACATCTCTAAGTCTGTGAATGGACAAGACAAAAAATTTCACATAACCTTATCTTCCTAAGGCCTGAGAGATACAAGAAGCAGCCCACTATGATGAAGTTGTCCGTGGAAGGTAACGTTGTATTATAAATTAAAGCAATCTAAAGTAAAATCTATAAATAAAAAAACCCAAACCAAATGAAACCTTTTCCCCATGTGTCTGTGATTCTTTTCTTTGTTGCCTTTATTTCTTCCCACTAATCTTCTGTGGAAGAAGTTGCTGGTTTTTCCCCCATCACCCTCGCTCTTGTAGGTCTGGGGGCCTTTGTGTTAGAGAAGTCCTGGACTGACACTTGCATGGTGTGAAACTGGCCTGTCTCTGATGCTGAGAGCTGCTTTGCTGTTGGGTTCCACATAAAAGCCCTTCACACATCATGACTAAACCACTAGTTTCTCCTCCCTTACAAATACTTCCTTTTGCCCTTGGGTTTAATCTTTTCCTTCTTGCCAGCTGTCCCTCTTTCTCTCAGTGTTTTAGACATTGGTTATATAAACCCCTCTCCACACACTTGTGAAGACTCTGCCACAATTTGCTCGTTTTCATTTAAAATCGTTTGCACATTTGAGGCGATGCAGTTTGGCTGACAGCACATCAAGCTGCATCGAAATGAAGGATGCCAAGGCTAGGAGTGTCCTTCCAGACAGGGATAGCTTCCTGGCTATGCCTGCGTTTGAGGCGTCCCCTTCCTCCTGAGGAAAGTGCTGCAAAAAGCACAAAACAAACAAACCAAAGGAGACATCCAGTACCTTTTCATCTCAGACTGCCTCGGGCACAGGAGGAAAAATGGGTTAATGGCAGAAAGGCTTTTAGACTAATCCAAGGCAAAAATGATCGCCCTTTCAAATGTGATTATTAGGAAAGTGATTTGGAAGCCAGTGGGACAGAGGCGTGGAGTAAGCTGTCTCTCTGATACATATCAACAGAGACCTTCACACTGACTGATTATATTGAATACAGAGTTGACATTAGCAGAGACAAAAAGTTACATGAGTACCACGTTGCCTTCAACAGTTCCCTTTGTCCTTGAAAATTTTCTCAGGAATAAAAGGCATTAGTTTGGCTCATCCAGAGGGCTGCACAGGTAGAGGTTTCTCTGGAAGTCAGAAGCATTTCACTCTCCAGAAAGAATATAAAACATCTCTGAGTCATGTACAACTATTTTTATAGATCTGTGGAAATGCAAAGAGGACATCACATAAGGCTTGTGCAGCAGTGCTGGGCCAGGCTCAGGTCTGGCACAGGCAGCGCTGGCTTTGCCAAGCCCTGGGAAGAGGCTGCAGCAAGAAGCCACCTCGCAGTGCTAAGGGTGGTTGGAGCATTTTATTTATTTAGGACTTCCATTTCTTAATGTACTCCCTCGGCATCAAGGCACCCAGCACAGGGTATTTTTGCAGCAGTAGCCCATCCTGGTGAGGGCAAGGGAGCTATGCCACACACCGCACTCCTCCTGATGCCCAGGCTGTCCCCCCTGCACACCTCCACTCCACCTCATGGTAGGCAGGGGAGCAGGGCCTGCCTTTCTGCCACAAGGCTGAGTGCTGTGGGCCAGTGCCTGCCAATGTCAGCCAGACACAATATTTAGATATAAAGCATTGTGCTAGAGAAGTAGAGCCCTTTAAGAACACTTTCAAAAGCTCGTGCTTGCCATGCGATATGGCACCACCAGCAGCAGAACATAACATCAGTTGCACAGGTATCTGCAGCTGTTAAAGCAATCTGTTAGAGAAACTCTTATAAAAAGAAAGTGGGTTTTTTGAGTGCAACAAATATGTTTAAATGCTTCTAAATGGCCATTAGTCTTTGTGTTTGTCTTCATACTAGTTAGTACCCAGAGTTCCTGTTCCACAGTTATTCAGCCTTTATTCCCAGCACATATAAACCAGAAGTCTTTGGGAATTTTATAAGAATAAAAAGAAAGGTTTTTAAAAAAAGTAAGTTGGCTCACAGGAGCCCAGTGTTTTCTGCAACAGCAAGTCTGTGAAGCTGGGCAACAAAAGCCAAGCAGTTGGGATGGCTAAGCAAATTAGTAAGATCAACCAGAGTAGATTATGGGATATGTTACTCTGATAAGAACTGATTTAATACTAAAATGATTAATTCTTCCAAAGTAAGAGAAACGAGAAGATTCACTAAGTTACATATGGAAGCTGATGTATTCTTTGAGAACACATTAGTTTTGGATTGTTTTGCAAGATACTAGGTGCTTCAAGCTCTTCTGATTCTCTGCTGAATAGGCCTGTCTCTCTGTGCAAAACACAAGACTACAAAGATGACTTGATCAGAGCAAAAACACTCTCAGGCAATTTGTTTCCAGGTGAGCTTGCAATTAGCTTCTCTAGTTTGCATCCATCTTTCTCGCTTGTGTAAAAAAAAAAAAGAGAGAAAAAATCAAAAAGCAAGAATTATTAACACAGCATCCGAAAAATAGAACAAAAAAAAAAGCTTCTGGGGAGTACTCACCTGATTTTAAGAGTACTGGGATGTAAAGCACAGCAATACTGTATGCACTGACTATTATATGCTTAAATGCACCATCCCTCTCATATCTGCAACTTAAAACAACAATATTCGTCCCTTAGCCTCGAGGCACAAATTCTTAAAGCCCCTGTGCAAGAGTACGTGATGACACACATGAGTGGAAGTTCCCTTAGAAACAAAAGCAAACAGGGCTTTTATTTCTCTCTGCTGGACCAACCCCACACTTAACATGCCCATGAACATGCTAGCAGTGGAGAGTGCAATTTTCTGATCCTCTGTTTTCTTGGGGGCAATTCATCCACCAGTAGTCATTAATCCTGTAAATGTTTTTAATTGCAGAGTAAGGCAGAAATTTATTAAAAAGATCAGGAATTTGCTGGTCTTTTTTTGATGATTTGTCCTAGCAATATTCCCAGTGACATATTTGATACAAAACATAGATCATGCTTTGCTTTCCTTAGTGTTTGTGTTTGGTTTTTCCCCAGCAAGCTATCTCTTACTAAACGTCACATTATAACAGCCTAAGAGCTTTCTTCTTTTGACCTAGGTTTAAATGATTAAAACCTTATCAGGTGCAGAAAACCAAATTATGTGAAGCAGAAACCAGAAATATTAGAAACCTCTGAGAACCATGAAGACTGGTTTTAGACAGAGGATGACAGCTTGGATAGAAATAACATCCAGCATCAGCCTGCTGCCATCTGTAATGTGAAACAGAGCAAAATTTAAGCTAAGTTTGCTGAGTGGGTAGACAGTGATCCTGTGTTTGAGTGAGATACCTAGAACATTAGTGGCTCTCTTAAACTTGCCTTTTTGCTTCCACTGACAAATTACATTCCTTGAATGTGGTCTTTTATTGCAAGCCTGTCTTCTTTCTGTTCTCCAAGTCTCTTGTGAAGGTCCCAGCCTAGATTTGATGTCAGCCCTGCTACTCAGGGTAAAACAAAAATAAATTTTAAATTAAGTATTATCACTAATGAAGTAAAGGGCTTGACAGCCATAAAACACTAACTTCTTGATATTTTTCTTATTACGCCATTAGAAGTCCCATCTCTGTCTCTTCTATCCTATAAAATTAAGAGTTCACTGCCACTTACAAAAGATATAATATATTAATAACCCCTCAAACAGCAAGCAAGCAATGAAGGTTCAGTTAGTGATCATCCTCTGAGCTGTTTTATTGTGAATAAAGAGATTACTTGGTGTACTGAGATTTGAAGTTTCTTGGCATACATACATAAAGGTATAAATAATATGAACAGCACCAAGGCGTAATTACCACCTGACACGGCACACCTTGTCCTTTGGACAGAATTCTATTGATTCCAGGCTGATTCAAATGAATGTAAATGGAGAAAAGGCTTCAGGCTCAGTTTTGCCTCATGTCATCCCTGCCCTTTTATAGTAATTTCTATGAACACACAGTAAATAATTACCAAACTTTCTACTTTGTGACTCATACCTAACTAGCCTTGTTTCTGTCTATGATACATGGTGCATGTGGTTAATCAGGACCCTAGCGTGTTATTGATTTCACTTGAAGATCCTTGGTTTTTGGACATTGCTGTGGCACTTAATATATTACAGAGAGATTAAGGGAACATCATGCCCTGGATTCAAGCATTAAAAGTTCAGGGAGATGTAGGTCTCAGACAGACATATTTCTATTAGTACTGTTAAATTAATTTGTAATTTTTTTTCCAAAAAATAAAAGCTTTTTCATTAATTTAATGCTACTGTTTAATTTTAAAAAGTCATTTAGAGCAGCGTGAAACAGGTTTATAGCATGAAAGCTCTCATTAAACATTTTAAAGATGAAGGGCTGATACGTGTCCTATCTCGCCTTGACAGTTACTGCACAGCATAATCTAGTGCTGCCAATCAGATCCAAACAAAGGAAAAAGCAGTTGTCTGACTGTGAATCACTTCTCACCTCAATTAATATAAATATTGAGTTTGCACATGTAGACTTGACAGTTTGAGGCATGCCCAAATTTTCTTTTAACTAGTACTTCATGACTGATACTCAATACTTGGACCTGGCACTGGGGGTGAAGTCAACAGTTAAGAACTTTGCTTTGTGGAAGTGACTGAAGGTGCTGCAGAAGGATTCAGTGTCTTTTGTAGAAGTTTTGGAAATAACACATAGCTGTAGACAGAAAATCTCCTGTGGTGGACACCTTTCTTGCATTTCTGAAGTGAATTCTCCTTCCCTCAACTCCATCTCATTCATGTTTGCCTCATTCAAATACTCTAATGAATACATCAACTCTAGTAAATGTTCCCCAGAGCAAAGGATGTATGGGCTACGTCTACAGAGTATGTGCACAAAGCCAAATCTGAGCACACAATTGAGTGTGTTTATAGAAGCAAGAATTTATTCTAAAAGTTATGTTTATCCAGCAAAGCAAAGAAATGTACTGCATTGGTAATACATCCAACAAAACATTTCCTTTCATTTAACATGCTTGCAGATTATCTGCCATTCAGTTAGAACTCGTTAATTCAGATGAGAAACCAGTGACCACGTTAAAAAAGCCCATCTTGACAAAACCTATTCCAAACAAAGTATCTGCCCAACTCCAGCTCTAGATAATTAGTTCAAATCTGGCAAAGGCTGATCCTAGATACTGAAAGGCACAGTTGTCTAATAGCATCTTACCAGACTTCCTAAAATGCTGTGGTGGTCTCATTTTATTTCCTAGACAGTGGACAAGTGTCAGCAGGAAAATTACTCCCAGCAATAGCCCTAGTTAGTCACCTCACCTTCTGTCCAGGGTCTTAATCAGCAAAGACACTAAAGTGCCTTGTGATCCTTATTAAAGGGGTTTTTCTGGGTTAGGATTTGTTGACAAGGACATGAAAGAAAGCTTTTAGTTTGGGTATCTGAATGCACACGAGAAATACAGCTTCTGAGTAAAACAGGCTGGTTAGGACTGTTACATGGTCCTGAAAGGATATATACAACAGAGCTTCAGTGTCTGTAAAGCTCACCTCTCAAATTAATGCCGAAACATTTAATTGAGTAGTTTGATTTTCAGCAATCCCAAATACGCATTCTCACTTTATTTGCAGGAGCAAACAGTAATCAAGTCTGTAAATTGGACTGCTTAATTGTGGGTATAAACAAATGCTCATATTTGTCAACAGCGCAGTCTGACGAGGGCGAAACACTATTTCAACCTGGTGTCTGTAACCAAAATGAATGTATATGTGCATATGTGTAAGACAGAGAGAAAAACAGCAAGAGACCATTTAAATGGTTGGTAACATTGTACTATTGAGTTACTTGTATTGGGTACTTTGCTTTTACATTCCAGCTTGCAGTCAGGGCACATACAGGTATATGATAACATCACACGTCAGCCTATTTTGCTTGCCACATTTTTGTGGCCGTGGCTTTATGTACATATGTGTATCGAACTTTGGTGGTCACATATGAACTCTGTGAGTCTCTAGAGAAACAGAAAAACAGTCTTACCGTGACAGAAGAGTTGCACAAGTTTTATTCAGCTTATTGATCAGCAGGCCATGTGGTAACCTGACCTCCTTTAAGTCTCTAAATACATGTAACATCTGCTGGCAGAAGCAACCTTAATGAGGTTGAGTAGAGGTCAGATAAAGCTGGATATATAGGAATAAAATGCAGATTTCTGACCATTAAGACAATTAGCCTTTTGAGAAGCACAGAAAACAATGAGGTGGAATCTTTTTTTTTTTTTTTTTTGCTAGAGAAAGAAACAAAGGCATTTCAGAGATAGTCTGGATATATTTCTAGTATATGTGTTTAATCATTCACCAATCATGGGGCTCAGTGAGAAATGCAAGAAGGGATATTCAGTAGCCTGTGTCTGAGGTCGAAGTAAATGATCACAACATGCCATCCAGAGTATTTTGGACTTGGGGGATTTTACCATGATTCTCACAGAACTGAAGGCTTGACACACAAATCCAAGGCCCGGAGGTAAACAGATGTGTTGTAGTCCCAAATTACTTTCTTTCTTTCTACATGTTTGTTTCTCGCCTACACTCTTAGAACCACCACATTCTAGGAATGGGGAACTGGAAGAAACATCAGCAGGTTATTCCCACAGGTCAGGGGAACAGGACGGCACCACAGACTGCATGATGTGTCCCAGATGTTTGCCTGATGCGTTCTTAAAAAATTCCTGTACAGGAGAACTCCCTGCTTCTGAAAAGCTGGTTCCAGTGTTACAATGCATTTGCAATCAGAATATTTTTCCTAAGGTTTGCTCTAAATTTAAGTGGTGACTTAGGCAATTACTTGAGAAGGCAGATGAAATACTCTACAAATTGCTGGGAGAAGTCTCATAATCACTAGCCCTTGTTCTTGTGTGGGGCTTCAACTTACCACATGTCTGCTGGAAATTCAGTACAGTGGAGAGGAAACAGCCTAGGAAGTTCCTAGAGTGTGGAAGACAACTTCCTCACACGGCTGGTGTTTGGGCCAGTGACAGAAGATGCTGGTGACAGCAGCTGGACATGAGCCAGGCTGTGCCCAGGTGGCCAAGAAGGCCAATGGCATCCTGGCCTGGATCAGCCATGGTGTGGCCAGCAGGAGCAGGGCAGGGATTGTCCCCTGTCCTGGGCACTGCTGAGGCCACACCTCGAGTGCTGTGTCCAGTTCTGGGCCCCTGAGTGCAAGAAAGACATGGAGGGGCTGGAGCGAGTCCAGAGAAGGGCAAGGGAGCTGGGGAAGGGTCTGGAGCACAAGTGCTGTGAGGAGCAGCTGAGGGAGCTAGGGGGGTTTAATTTGGAGAAAGAGAGGCTCAGGGCAGACCTTATCACTCTCTAAAGTGCCTGAGAGGAGCCTGTGGCCAGGTGGGGGTTGGCCTCTGCTTCCAGGTAACCAGTGACAGGACACAAGGAGATGTTTAGACTGGATATTTAGAAAGATCCCTTTATCAAAGGCTGTCAAACATTGGACCAGCTGTCCAGCAGTGTGGTACAGTCACCATCCCTGAAGGCATTTAAAAGGCATGTAGATGTGGCACTTGCCACATGCTTCAGTGGTAGACTTGGCAGTGCTGGCTGAGTGGTTGAAATCAATGATTTTAGAGGTCTTTTACAATCTGTCTCTATGACTTCATGTCTTACCCTTTGTGGAAATGGGAAAAACTGATTTCTGCCTTCTTTAAAATAAATTTTATGTGTTTGCAAAGTGTTAACATCTTCCTTCTGTCTCTACTTCCCAGACTAAACAATCCCAGTTCTCTTAACCTTTCTCAGAGGTTCATGTTTTCTAAACCCCTTATCATCTTGTTGCAGTTATCATAAAATGCAGTCCCCAAATCTGGACGCAATACTTCAGCTGAGGTTGCACCAGTGCCAAGTAGAGCAGAATAATTACCTCTCTTGTCTTATACCCAGCACCCCTGCTAATATATCTCAGAGTGACATTTGTCTTTTCTGCCAGAGCATCACATTGTTGTGAAGAGAAGCTTGAAGATGTGACACCAGAAGTTTCAAAATCTCAAAGACACATAAAGAGAAGCAGGAGGTTGCTTGCGGGGATGGGTGGGCAGGGGGAGCTTGTTATGTTTCCGTCACACAAAATGGGGGCCTGGCTCAATATCCTCAAATGTCCTGTATTGGCAGTTCTGACTAAAAATCAATTAACCTCTATAGACAAACCTCATTTAATTTGCACCACTGCGTGGGAAGCTTCTAGCAAACATTTTGCAAATTGACAGATTAAAGAGCAGACTCTGGAAAATACATTGCATAACAGAACAAACAATGATAATTTACCTGCAAAATGTTATCAGTTTTGTAAAGCTCTTGAAGTAGGCGAACCCTTGCTGAGGAAGCTCTGTGTAATACTGCAAAACCTTTCAGAACGGGGATCTGGAGGCAGGCACAACGTACAATTTTTATGTCATGCCAACTTACACCCTGCAAAATGGAGACATAACCATTTAATGTAACCATCTTTATAGTGTTTTTTTAATCTGTGGCCCAGTTAGCCATGGGTCTCTGCAAACTGTGAGAGCTTTTTTTAATTTCTCAGGTCCCCCCCAAAGCATGATGCTTAATTATATCAGTCATCTCACATACTCCTCTAACTGAGCTTAACACATTCTAACAATGACTTGTCACCTTAGCAAAATCAGAAAGGTCTGACTTAAGAAAATGTAGGATGTGAAATACCGCCAGGAGGGTAAAGAGACTGCCAGTCATTTATGGACTCTTTACAAATATTTCTCTCAATTCAAAGATTTATAATTCCAATGTAACCCCCTTTTTTTCAACAATAAATGATGAGCAGAAAGACCCTCCTCAGCTCCCCTTCCCAGGACCCTGACAGTCTGGGAAAATTTTTCCTTTAGGCCACTTGCCTATTTAAAGTGTTAAGTCTGATTGATTTTACAAGAGAGAAAGAAAGAGTGAGGGTGTCATTGCGTTTCAGAACGTTTATCAGGAGTTTGGCCCGGACTGTCACGGGTAATTTGCTTGTTAGCTTGATGAGAGACCTCATGAGTGTTGCGATACAGGGGCTCTATAAGATGTCTGGAGTGTCTAATGATCCACAGTTGAGAGAGAGGGTACATGTTAGAAAGAGAAGCAGGAAGACTTGATATAATTGCTCCAATTCATTCCCTTTCAGAGGAGATCTAAAGGAAGAACTTACACCTGCACAGCCAATTTCTGCAGTGGGAGAGCTGCTGTTCTCACCAAAGTGTTGGTATTAAAGCACCATCTCAAGGCAGTGCAGCTGAGGCAGACGCTGTGAGCTGGGCCCCACAGAATGTGCAGCAAACAGCTGCATAGCCTCTCACACGGAGCAAATGCACGCTGAATAAAGACTCAGGAAGAGGAAGTGCCATCTTCCCTTCTGAGGCTATCAGAAGCACTGAGGTGACACGTGTTCCCCTATGGCACACAGGCTGTGGCAGAGCCCAGCTCAGCCCTGTGCAGAGTTTGTGGCTATTCCACACTGTAGTACTGTGCAGCATTGCGTAAACTGATGTTTCATCCTAAAGCCCAGCCTTGACCAGCTAAAAAACAGCTCAGAAAACCTGTGTACTGTGAAAAACCATTTCCTTTCATGCTATTTCATATATTTTTTAATAAAACATTCCCACGAACCTGGCCGGGGTGAGTAAGTGGGAGACTAGACTTGTCTTCACTCATACAGGGCACACTGTTCTAATAAATGACAAATCTATACAAATATTACCCACCAAAATATTTATGCTTCTCCCTCAAAACCTTTGTTCTTAGGCCATGTTAGTAATTTTATTACTGCTGAGGAAACAAACAGGAAGATGGAACTATCTCAAATGATTGTGTTTCTTTCGCATGGAAGTTTTATGGAGGTTAGAGATGCAGGCTCTAACCTTCCCAACTATGTTTTTCTTTTTTTGGTACTAATAAAAAGTCCTTTCTTGCTCTTCTTGTGCATCTTTACCTTATGGATAATAGTATTGTCTCAAATTAGACATGCATTCAGCAAAACTTTCATGAGTTATCATTTGCCTGCTCTCCACTCTACATAGAACTGTAATCTTAGAAGAAATTTACTGTGTTCAAAGATTAGAAAATGTGGATGATTTCAGAGCTAAGTAATGCAAACTGCTAAGCATTTGCACCAGGTGAACTGAATTTTAGAGCAAAGTTTGGGTGATTTTTTTGCAACATGCTTTTTTTGTATCAGTAATGCATCCATTTAGATTATGTTCTGGCAAACCTGAGACACCGGAGTACAGGATCAGGCACAGCCCTGCAGTCATTTTTACAGATTGGTTGTTAGCACATCCTCTGCCATGCATTTGACCCACATTGGATAGATCAGGTGACTTTCAGACTTCATGTAGAAAATCTACATTAAGCTCTGCCCAAATAACTCTTTGGTTGCACAGAGACTTCCTGGGGTCAGACATGCTGGTTCTGTGTTTGCGTGAGTTAAACTGCACTGCAGAAGGGGGGAGGGGGTGGCTCCCTCCTCCTGAGAAATGGCCTGTAGAGGCCACATGTGAGATTTTCATCCTTCCAGCTGTACAAAAAGAGAGGAAAGTGGCAAAACTTCCTTAATGAGCAGGCATCTCAATAGAATTGAGGCAATAGAATTTTTTTCTGTTAATTGAGCCTGTTTTAGGAGACAGAATTTTGAGCATCAACTTCCACTGCAGCAGGGCATGCTACTCGACAGCCAGCAGTGTTTGTAGAATTTGCAGCATGTATGTTTCTCCATTTAAATTTATATTCTACATCTAGGATGATTTCCAAGTAGTGAACAGCACTTGCAGGTGAGCCAGCAATTGCTGGCTGGCCACAAAATGCAGATTGCATCTAGTACTGCAGGTGAAAAAGCAGGAGGGGGTGATAATTATGCCTTGAACTTTGCCTCTTATTGTGTCTGACTTGGACAATGCTACATGGGCACAAAATGCCAGGTAATGGGCTGACAAGTCTCAGCCCAGAGAACCAGAAAAGGAAAGGGGTGGGAATCAGCTTGCCAGCAAGCAGCTCAAGCAGATCACCCTCAAAATGGATATCCAAGAAAGAGGCATCATTAACTATGATCAAAAATATTGGCCTCCTGTTTAATACAAATCTGCTTAAAAGGATCACAACTCAGCCTAAGGTCCACAAACCTCTGTCACCAAATGCATCCCCTGGCAGCGGGAACCAGTACCATTTCTGATGGCAATAGCTCTCAGCTCCCTGCAAAGCCTCAGGCAGTCTTACGGGGGTTTAAATATTGTTATTTATGACATTTTGGGACAATAAGTCAACTACAGACCTCACAGAAAAATTCTGAAAAATTCTCATCCTGTTTCCAATCACTGCATAGCCACAATGGCACCTCTGACAAAGTGCCTCCCTTGTAAAATGACTAAACCAGTTTAATTCAAACTTCATTTCCCTCATCATAACAGTAAGGACAGTTATATATCAACTTAAGACATTATATTGACTTAAGACATGTATGCACACCTACATGCAGGGTGCATGCATCCTGCCTGTACCCAATCCGGATTTGCTTGTCTCCTCTAGCTCTTTTTGGCTTGTAAGGTCCTGAGTCAGGACTCACATATAGCGTCTCATAAAATTAGGTCCTGCCCTAGGCTCTTGGTTCTGTACCAGCACAAACTTTTAACAGCCGTAAATGCTGAAAGGACTAAGTGGAAGCACTCTTGGATCATTTAGAGAAGGGTACGTGGCTTTTAGAAGCCACAGGGTGGGAACACAGCACCAATAAATCGGAGGTAGATTCGTGTTTTACGCTATGTTTTACACTACACAGCAAATATGGAAAGGGCCGTCGGTGGTGCAAAGCAGGGGAAAGCCTAACCTGATGCTCGCTTAGTGCTGTCAACCTGTACAGCAGGAGTGAGCTGTAACAATCCGGGTGCTACAAAGCAAGCATTATTCCAGGGGAGGAAAAGCGAGCACAGACACAGTATGATTCAAAGCAGGCAAGTGAGCTGCTGCATCAACTCCTCTGAATGGAGTTTCCTGGAAGGACCCCTGAGCATGACCCTAAAGCACAAGACTCTGGGTTTTTGCCAAATTTATTTGAGGAGGAAGGAGGGCGGGAGGCATGTTTTCTCGAGGGGGAAAAAACCTCACCCTGTTACAGCTTTCTGTTGCCAGGGAAGGTCAGGGAAAATTCAGGAAAACTCCTTTTTATGTCCTTTATGATGTTTACTCTGTTGCGCAGAGCCAAGAGAGGGATGAGAAAGGCTGCAGCATGATGCAGGGCTGCAAAAGCTGTGTGTGTTTAATAGAGTGACATAAATGGTGTGTTTCTCTTTGCCGCCTGCCGAGTGCTGCAGGGAAAATGTGTCCTAAATAGCCAAAGGAGAAGCCATGAGAGTGTCTGCTGGCTCTCGCAGCCGGCCGTCCCCGGGGCCAAGCCGCGGCTCCGACGGGAAGTACACGGCGGATGTTTAATGAAAGCGCTGCTGCGGCTTATCTCCGCGAGCAGGGCACTTCTTTGTGAGCCCGCTCGCTTTGAAAGATATGTGGCCCACTATGCTGGTATTGTTGGCTCTCGCTTTAAGCACAGCCACATGATTCACATAGGAGCTGCGCGCTGCCTCTGCCAAGGAAAGCTTCCCCCGTTCCCTCCCGGGTTAGGAGTAAACTCGGCAGAAGGTCATCGAGGTCACAAGATCTGCCTGTTATTGCATTTTACAGGAAGGAAGATACGTTGTCTTAAGATCAGTTTATCAGCTGACTTTCCTGTGAAGAAGACTGAGGCCATTTTCCTGTGTACCACCACCCCCGTAATTCCCAAACGAGTGTGCTCTGTTTGCATCTCCTGTCAGCTCAGCTGTGTGCGTTTCTGAAACAGCCCAGTATTAAGCAAACAAATAAAAAAGCCATTGTGAGACATCGCAGAGTCCACATCCCTTATCAAACTGCCTGACAGGCCGGGATAAATCTCTTCCTTGAGGCTGCCTGTCATCTCCCTCCCTCCCTCTCAGCGTCAATGCACAATTAAATCCGTTGTGGTGAAATGGACTCAGCTGATAATTGTGGAGAGAGTTACTTACACGGATGCTGAGAGCAGCAAAGAGCCCAGCAGCCTCCTCTGCATTCGAGGCGGTTTCTTTTGAGCCTGCTCCTTTGAAGAACCACAAGTATTTGGTTTTGTTGGATTTGGATTTTTCTGGTTTTGTCTTTTAAAGTCCCGAGTTTCTGAGGAGTTCTTTTTTTTTTTAAAAATAAGCTCTGCTTTTTCTGTGCAAGGAGGCAAGCAGTGTGCAGAGCTGTCTCCCTCCCTGCCCAGCCTCCTTTGAGAGGTCTCTGCTTTCATAAGGTTTTCAGCTGGGGAATGGTTGCCTGTTTCCTCCCTGTGCTCACTGTGACAAATGCATTTCTGTGACCAGGAAACTGCAGATGTTACAGATGCACTAAGGCATATCTTATTAGCTAATGATTCTTAATCTCTGAAGGATTACACATATTGAATAATGCCATTAATTGAGTAACAGTTGAAGGGAAACATCCTGGCTCCAAATTATGTATGGTGGCAGCTTTGTGTTCTCTTTTTCTACACGTGTAAAGTTAAAATATCCCTCCAGTGCTCCCCTCATCTAAACAGTGCTGTTTAACCTTGCAAGTAACAGTATGTGCCAGAATAAATTTGCTGGTTTTCAAACTCCTGTTTGCTGGACTGCAAAGCTGCATTGCACAGGAAAACAGCTACTAAAATGTAATAATATCCACCACTTTCTTTGCAACATTCATTGGATAGATTTTTTCATCTGGTTTTGCATGCCTTCATACAGAAAACCTTTGTCCTCTAGTGCTAAGGATCTTAATACTCCTATAATAATCCAGAGTGGAGAAGGATCTGAAACAATGTCAGCGAAGATCCAATCTCATTTACAAGCCTGTAGAAGTTACAGTTGTAAGGCCAGATCAGAACTCACATCACTATTCCTGCAGCATTTTCACTACCTGTGAGATGAATCCATCTTTCCTAGTTTTTTCTTTAGTTTTTCAAAGTCAGCGTCTCTCTGAAAGTACTTCATATCTTGATCTTAAATCCTACATCCAGGACCGCAATGGCAGTTCGCAGTTGTGGAAGGTGTAACAAGCTTTAGTATATTTTTATGCATTAAGTGTTCTTACATATGTTAATCATTGTGCTTGTAATATAAAACAGATATATAGAGAAAGAGATATGTGGAAGTATTACAGATGCACCATGTTTATTCTCAAACAATGTTGCTTTCTTGAATTCTGGCAGCTGAATCTGTACTGGAACTTGTCAGTAGCTAGCTGTATACCCCCCACACTAGCTTAGAAACTGATCTCTTACAATTTTTAGTTAGTGTTTATAAAACCCCTTCATGACTGTCAGAGTATAGCACTAAAACATGAAGATGACATTTTATAATACAAAGGGTATGTGATTGTTCTGGCAGTATAAAAAAAGCCCCAAAAACAACCAAACACAAAAAAACCCCCAAAACCAAAACAAACAGAAAAAACACCCCCCCCAAAAAAAAAAAAAAAAAACAAAAAAAACACAAACAAAAAAACCCACACGCAACACCAAAAAAACCCTTGTACTGCTCTGTTTATTCTACATGATTTGGAAAAGCCATAGTTGTATTAAATCTAAATTGGAGTATTTAATAGAGAATTATAACAAAGCTGAAATAGAAGGCAGAAGAGAGGCAGAATCCTTCTGAGGTTTGTTATTACACAAATGGGGTTTGGTTTGAACTCTTTAATTTGCCACTTGCCAGCCTACATCTAAGAAGCAACCTTGTTTGTATTTCAACAAAGAATCTCATTCTTTTTTTCAATAAAAAGACCTGGCAATAATTCTGTTGGCACTAGATGAAGAGTTTGCTTATTCCATTGGTGATGGTTTCTTTTGTTGTTATCTGGTTTAATGAAAACTTCATAAAAAAAGACTCTGGAAGTTTATAGATAAAGCTTATGTACATTTGTTCAGGTCATATGCCAAGGGGTCACTTCTTATTGCAGAAGTCATTGCACCAGGGAGAAATGTGGTTAATAATAGCACTTTTTGCAAGCAGCAGTCTTTATTCAGAAGCAGGAACAAGTGAAGCAAACCACAGGGCCTGAGGCAGGCATGTGAACAACACAACAATTTTGACTTTACAGTAATTCACTGCTACTATTATCTTAGCAACATTTCAGTAAAGTCCTACAAAATCCAGCAGGGAGGAGATGCCTTTGCTCTTTAATGTCAAGAAAGGCCTAAACAGTTGTGTCTTTGTACAGGTTTTTGGGGTTTTTTATTATTTTCAAACCCTGGAAATTAAGTTCTGTAATTAACTCCATATTCCTTTAGGAATATGGATTTTTTTTTTCAGTAGTACTGACGAAAGATTTTTGAATTTTGCAGCAGTTTCACAAAATGTGAATTTTTTCCAGCATGTCTGCCACTCCTTAAGTTTTATGGTTTGTCACTGCTTCTTAATACACAGCTTTAAATTCAAAACTTTTAAAAGAACACATAGAGCACAATGGCAAACCGAGTGCCTCTTTGCAGCAAAGGTTATTGCTGAATGTGTTTCTCAGCCTTCAGTTGTCAATGCATCCCACTCACACCCGGAGAGGCACAGATGGAGGGAACGTCCTTGCTAGGCTCTGCGCTGACCTTTCAGTGAGCCGGCTGGAGAGCCAGAGGATGCGGCTGCTGGGCCGTGGGAGGCAAAGGCTTGTGGGGAGAAGCAGCTCCTCTGTGTGCTGTGGGGCACTGCCAGCTGGGAGCAAAGCCCTGTCTGTCCCAGCCATGACGAGGGCTCGGTCAGATCTGTGCCCTTTGCCAAGCCAGCCGCAGCTTGGTCTGCAGGGGGACAGCCATGGGTGTGAACACACAGGCAGTGCAGGGCTGCCCATGTGGAATTTTATCTTTCATCCATTATGAAAACTGGATTTATGGCTCCTGGGTAAGCCTTTATTTTCACATGTTTCTCTGTGGAAGGACAAGCTTCCCACTTTCCTGCTATGTAACACTAGGCTAAAGCCCTTTCTGGCAGCACTTCACAGAGGCTGATGAAGCAGCACCAGAAACAAATTTGGCCTTACATTTGAAATTTTGACATAAGGTCATTCTGTAAGTACTACAAATTAGAGCTAACTGTACTTCCTCTCCACAGTCTTCCCCTCCCTTATCTCACTTCTCCTCCCTCTCTCTGATCTCCTTTCCTCTGCACAAGCAACAGCTAGGAAAACATCTCAAGGGTAGAATTTTTCCTTATTTATTTTGTCATCCCTTGCAAAAGGAGAGAGGAAAGAAAGATAACTATGGTTTTTTCACTAATGCACATAGTCTAGTAGTTTGGTTAAATTATATAAATATATAAACAGAGTAATCCCTGACAGTTTCCAGATCAATATATGAGCATTCAACTGAACTCAATGAAAAAATCATGAGGTCTCGCAACATATTTTGATAAAGTTAATTAACGTCTGCAAAATATTGGTGAATTTGGTTAACATTAATTGTGTACAATGAAGTAAAAAACTGCCCACCAGGCAGCTGAGAGCTCAATGGGTTGTCAGATCCTAGGAGATCCTGTTTTTAAGACCCATTCTTGGATCTCTTATTGCGGTCCTGCATACTGGAAGTTTTCTTTTAGGAGGGACAGTTTTCCAATACAAGTGTTTCACACTTACCAAGATTCAGGAAAGAGGTGAATCTTTAAACACTAGCAAGAACATGAAATATTCTAATAAAAATCCGTTGCAGAAGTGCTGTGACTGCTCACATCTCAGAACTGACCAGCCTCTATTAAGGTTAGAGGACTTCCAGAACTGATTTTTCTCCATCTGCCCTGGGGGGTTTCTATACCTTCTTCTCATGACCTCATGGGACACAGGGCAGGGCAGGGCCGGATGTGATCATGTGTGCATTTGGTGACATTCAGTATGGTCCAGTTCTCAACATCCTGCTCTTGCTCTGCCATGGTGTTCAAAAAGATCATCTGTCAGGACTGCAGGCTCTGCTCTGCTGGCTCTCTGAACTGGGCAGACGATATCCTCAGCTTCACCAGGAAGGCAAGAGGCTCTATGCTAATCCCTCAGCTGATATAAAAAAACGGATGAACCCTCAGAATTGGCAGCTGGCACTGTCCTCACACCCTGAAGGACTGTGTAAGTACACAGGGATTTAAAGCTGTATCGTTCTGTTGGATGACTTCTACAAACAGGGTTATGCTGGTAGGTGGAAAGGGCTCTGAGACTGGAATGTTAGGGATTGTTGTCTCTATTTTATATCTCCATCTATATCTGTCAGCATATATAAAATACATAATTAAATATTAGAGATTGATGCTCTACAGAGGTATTTGTCACTCAATGCAAAAGCAAGGCAAACAGGAAGACAGCAAAACCAAAAGGATAGCTTGAAGTCTTGATTTGCCTTATCTTTGTCTCCAGGAACCTTCTTTCATCCCCTGCATGTGCAAGAGCTGTGTGAATCATGTCAGGATGACATCTCAAGGATGTGTAGGGGAAGGATCCAGCAGAAAGAGCAGAAAGAGGCTGGGAGAATTCGGGTGGTCTGTGTGGGAGGTTGGGAAAGTTGAAAGAGCTGGGGGAAAAGTGAGCAGCTGACTTCTCCAGGAAATCCCAGAGATGTGGGAGATGTCTCTGGACTCGGATTAACTTCTGGTTTGGATGGTTTAATTTGGGTGTCTAGTCTTTCAGTTTCTGAACAGAAATATCCTTCTAACACACTTTCTTGCTTTCAAAATCTCCTTGAAACCCACAGAATTCATTCCTCTTATCCTCTTTATCCCAAACAGTGGATGTGCCTACTGTCTTTTTCTCTTGATCTCTCATGTCTAAAAGAGGAAATGGCCTTAAGCTGCAACAGTAGAGGTTTAGACTGGATATAATGAAAATTTTCTTCATCAAAAGAATTGTCAAGCATTGGACCAGTTTTCCAAGGGCAGTAAGAGGTTGAGCCACCATCCCAGGAGGTATTTAGAAGAAGTGTAGGTGTGGCACTTGAGGACATAGTTTAATGGTGAACTTGGCATTGCTAGGTTAAAAGTTGGCCTCAATAATCTTAGAGGCCTTTTCCAACATAAATGATTCTGTGATTCTTATGTATCATTAGTTCTAACTTCCTTGCTTCTGAATTCTGTCTTTTCTCAGATTTGCCTCCAGTTTATAAACACGGCGTTTCAGGCCCAGCCAAACCTGCCTCTAAAGCAGCAATCTCCAACCCTGCCGACTTATTGCAACGACACTCTAGCCTAAAAACATTTGGACTCAGTTCTAACATATTATGCTCTGGGTTGTTATTGCATCTAATCTGCATGCGGCTCATGCCAAATATCTCCCTGCCACGGATAGCCTGCATGGGAACACGGGCTGGCGGAGGTTGCCTGCTCTGGTCTCACGGGTTGCTGCAGCGATGCGCTATCAGCCTCCAGGCTGACACCTGGTGCCGCGCAGATCCCTGCCAGACCACAGCGCATGACGCACTCGCCAGCCCTTATTGCAAACAGCAAGGGAAACTCAGCCTGAGACTTTCTAAAGCGTTTTCCCCTACCCACCCCCAAACCCAAGACTGGGGGGAAAAAAATTAATTTTCTGCAAAGAGCAAATGTTGGCAGTACCGCAGTCATCTAAAATTAGGCAATCATACACTCCCATCTTTACACCCTGCTTCTGAGAAATGTTTATGTCTTTGTAGCTGTACCTGATCCAGGTACATATTTATGTGGGCAGAGGGAAGGGAAAAGGACAAAATGGCTCACACTTTCAATTGTCCACACTGCATAGGAGTTCCTGCCACTCGTGTGGCACCACAAGTGTCTCAACCCACCCTCTTTTCTCAGACAAGGACCTGATACAATCATAATAGTCCTGGCTGCTCCTTCTTCATTACACACAGAGTTCAGAAAGAAGGAAACAAGGGAAGGGTGCAATGCTCTTCTTGCTTTTCCTTCCTATTCATCAGTGCTTTTCTGGCCCCTTCATCACACATGCAAATGCTTCAACAATTACTTTTTAATATAAAACCATCAGATTTGCAGGACAGCTGGGAGCTTTTCTTAGGGGTAGAATGACAGACTTTGCAGTATAATAATATACAGATGTTATGATACAGCTTGCTAAGGGCATAACCCAAAGTAGGAGAATTCCCCCTTCCACACACTAATCTAATTCTTTGCCAGCATTTCTTCTTTCCCAGCTGCAGAGTGTGGAAATGCCTTGAAGCTTCATTGGAAGGGGAAAGATAATGAAAACTGAGGAGTGAAAGGCAGGAATGGAGATAAAGGTCTGCATACTAAAATAGCAGTAACACATTGGAGTACATCCTGTTGTGATGTATATACTTTTTGCTCTAATTCCTCCCTTGGGCAGTTTGAGAATGGAAATGTTTTTCTCAGAGGAAGTATTCTTGCTACTGATTTTATGGAGGAGCAGCAATTTCCGTAAATGGCATAATACTGGAGAGTAGTTAGAGATCCCTTTGTCAGATATGAACCCGCACTGTTAAATGCTGGAGCTTCTAGAGCGAAGCACTGGTAGAAGTACAAAGATTATAAGAAATGCCATGTGCACTATTAGAGCAAAAAAAAAGTTAAGGGCTAAATATTAATTCCTATAATGTCAGAACCAGCCTTCATCAGGTCAGCACCAAAGGATCCAGGTGTTTTTACAGCTTCTGCTTGTCCCTGTGCTCAAAACCTTTAAAATAATGTATTTCATTATTTTGCAGGCTGTCATTAACCTACAGCTTCAGGTGCTGTATATAGATTATTATATAGATTATAGTATGCTTATCAGTATATTACTATTATATAGATTATAATATGCTTACCAATGGTGCACTGTGCAGCTCTGGTGCTGCTGTTCAATTTAACATGAGTGCCCTGCCCTGGATACCCTGGCTGGGGGACTACAAAAGTAGCAACATATTGTATCTGCTAGGAAAGATCTTCAGCATCTCCACTAGGAGCCTGCAAATCAGTAAAAATCCCCAATAACCAGCAATCTTCTTTAAAATCCTATGAGACCCTTACCTGCATGGTAGGAGTCCCACAACTGTATTAATGGTATTTTTTTAAACTGAAACTGCAGGTTTTTTATAGACAATTTCATATGAAAAATCAGTTTCCTGGGGCACAACTGCCAGATGAACAGTTTTATCTTTATCTACTGTTGACATGACTGATGGGAAGAGGAATATTGTGATCTGGCTTTATGGAACGAGGAGCAATGTGCCTCCCAAGAACTGTGAGGAAGAGGGTGCACTGCTAATGTCATGAATTTCTCTAGTGCTATGAGCAGTGTGAAGGGACTGTAATATCTAAGGATGCAAGTGACTAGCAATGTCATTTAGCTTCAGCGTATTTTCTCATTTATGCTGCTAGTGATTTGGCCCTTTGCATATCTGAAAAGAATGGTGGGAGGTTTTTTAAATGGTTTTTAAACTCTTCTGCACAACTCCCAAACTTTCTTTATAAATTCATTTGCTTGAAATTTTCTGTATCTATCTATTTCAGGGGGAAATAATGTCCCTATATCAAATATAATAGTTTGTGGTTTTTTTCTTCCCAGAAGAAAACTTGACATCCTGCAAGTTAAGAATGTCTCCAGATTCTGGGTGTTTATGGAGCATTTCTGTCAGGGTGCTTGTTTATTCTGGATTCAGTCCAGGACACAAGGCTGGTCCTAGATGGCTGCTGTTGACAAGAGAACAATGTATGACTGATCATGTGAGGTTATTCTGATCACAAAGCACCTACACAGTTTATTTGTGCACTGGGGCAACACAGAAGCATATATAAAAAGTCCTCTAGGTTGAAACATCTTGCTTTTTCCATAGAGTATATAAACAGCTACCAAGGGGACAAATGGAAACATTAGGCTGTGAGGCAATACTTGACTTTCTCAGAAAGTTCAAAAGGTTACACAGAGCTGTTCTCTTTCTCAACCTGTCTGTGTGGTGGGGATTTAAGTTTCAGTCCTTGGTGCCACCCACAGAGTTCGATAAGCCTCTCTGAATTTTGTACTTGACTCTTTTTGCCCAGAAAAACTCGTAATGGGAAATGTGGCGTCAGACTCAAGCAGAAGGTGCTCAGAGCACACGTCAGTCTTCATCAGGAAGGGGCAGGGTCTTTGTTGCGACACAGGGGGGACTGCTGATGTGAGTGACAAGAATCAGGATATTACTCATGAGATTGCTAGTGGTGGACATCAGAACTGTGCCTGCTCTGTACTTCAAAGGATTTGAGTACTTGTAACCTTTGTGCACATTTCAGTATCAGTTTCTCAAAAGCATTACAAGGATTTAAATGTCTAGCTTGTACTATGGTCAGTGGGACGTCTCTGTGTAGTCATGGAAATTTCACCATCAGTAACCAATTTTTGCATCACTCCAAGGGATTATCCCTGATACAAAAATCTGAGATGGAGAAAATCCCAAAAGCATGACTCAGAGTTGTTTTCCTGCATCCCCACCTCCCACTTAATGGTTCTTTCCCTGTGAGTGGAGCTTAGAGGTGCTTGTCCAGATCTTCCACTGTAAACCTTTATCTTCTCTTAAAAAATACACTGGGCTGAAATTTAGTTTGGGGTATGACTAAAATTAGTAGAAACAAATTTTAGATTATATTAACAATGTAGAAATTAAATTAAATCTCCAAATTCTCTGAGTCCATACCTTCGTTTGAATTCCTCTTGCCCTGGACTGGAATTATTTACAATGTTCTTTCTCTGAGATAGCCTTAAACATCTGATCATGGTTAAAAATAAAAATCTTTGGATATATCCACATTTAAAATGTGATTGTGCTTGGAAAGTAACTTTCCCCCCCAAGAGACTACAGCATATATATATACATGCCTTTCATAGGAATGCAGATTAAGAAAGATCTATTTTCTGATGTCATACTCAAAGTATCACAAATATATATAAGCACTTCAGAGGAGAAAAAACCTATTCTACTATTAGTCTTGGGGTAAGAAAAAGTCACTGTACTGTGAGTTTATGTGCTCAACTATATCAATGCCAAAGGACTCTGACTTTTCTTGTGACTTAAAATGAATCACAAGGTGTGTAAAGTGCTGTATTTTAAAACAATAACCAATGATTAAATTTTTAAACAAGCCAAAAAACCCAACCAAAAAAAACTCCCCACCAGAACCATCAACAATACAGATTTGTAGCTAGATATAGAGAACTCATGGGGGAAATTTTCCCAGAGCTTTTCTTTTCCCATCAGACTCTCCACTTTTCCATCTTATTTTATGCAGCATGAATGTAGCTACAAGATGTAATGAGAATTGTTCTGAGAGAAGTTTACTTTAAAAGTTTCACTATATAAATGAAATATGGTACAACTTATTCCCAGAGTTCTCCATCTGACATCAAAGATTAGTTTAAATTTGTCTACGTGCTTTCAGAGAAGTTCATCACAACTCAAATTCCTATGGGCTACACATCACAAAATTAAGTAAAATAAGTAAAACTAAGTAAATTAATTTATTTAAATTTAATTACTTTTTTTTTTAAAAGGAAACTAGGTAAAAATATTGCAGTAGGAAAAAAATCTTATAAACCATTTACTGCCAGAATCAGTATATATCTGTGGTCACGAGACCTCAGTTCAGAGACTATCTGAGCTCACATGCACTCATTTCAGAACACTGGGATTATGATACTTGTAATGGGCCAAAATACAAACTCTCTATTTGGAGATTTGGAATAGAAAAGTATTCAATTAGCAATGAAGATGGGAAAGGGTAAATGGAACAACAAATGTGTTTAATCAATCCGGGTCATATGTGATAAATCATATACCTTTGAGTGTAATATCAACAGGAAAATGTTTTGCTGTCAGATAATTGGGAATGTGTTGGTAAAAACTGGTTTCTCAGAGATTTCACAGAAATTGTCCAGTCTTTCAGCATCTAAGTTCACAACAAGGTTTTGCAGTCATTTGTCTTTCTTCTGGGTCCTGCCTATATGTAGTACAGGGTCGTTCTTATTGCATGAAAGCAAAAGGCAGAAAAATTGGTATCTTTTGGGTGCAAATACTAGTTTCTGATTCACTAATCTAGACTCTAAATATTTCAATTCAATTAGTTGTTTCTTCGTGACTTTTGTGGGTTTAAGACTAAGCCAATTGCTGGAAGACAAGCTCTGGGGCCAGACACATTGCAAGGTTCTAAAATGTTCCAGGTGAAGAGAAAAGGGTTTTACAGAGTTCATATCATAGTGGGCATCAGCTGTGTATGAACCTCAACCCCCTGAGCTCTGCTGTGACAGGACCAGTGATGGTCCAGTGCAGCCGGCAGCTGAGCCCAGGAGCTCTGTCACCTTGTGCCTTTGGGCAACATGATTGGGAGATGCAAAAATCTGTGTCCAAAAGCAGCAGAGACTTCAAACCCTGCATTGCAGGAAGCAAGGTACAGAAATGTTTATGCTTCTCCCAATTCTGTACTATCTGGCAACTTTGCACACATTTCCGCCAGGAGTTTCCAGCGCGTCAGTGACATGGTGGGCTCTGAATATATTTTATGCCTCACAGTGTCGGATTAAACTCTATTATTAATCATGACAGCTCACTATGTTTCATCCTTGCCAGGAGTCTTGGCTGGCATATCCTTGTCTCCCTGTAACCAGCCCAGTATAACCTCTTTGTGTGTGTGTGTGGGCAAGGCCCCCAACAGTGCCTGTGTCATCAGTTCTGCTAGTCCCCCTTCCTTCCCACTGCCCAAGAGCCGGGGCGCCCCAGAGTGCTTTGCCATCTCCACCACGCCACTCCCAAGGCATATCCCCAGGAACACACCATCCTTCCCACGGCAACAGCTTAGGACAGTTTCTGCAGATCACCCAGAATGCATCAATATAAATGCAGTTGCTCAAAATCATGGGGAGATGTGAAGGTTAAAAAGTACATTTTTGCCAGTGGAAAAATCATATTGCAAAGGAATACACTGGCAGTTGCTTTTTTTTTTTTGAAACTGTTTGTGTTTCTTTCACCTACCATGTGAAAAAATTACAGTTGTGATTCAGCCTGTCCTGATTGTATGCATCTGAGTTGCTCAGCCTGTCATTATTAAGACATGCAAAGTCTGTCAAGGCACTGTAAAATTATTCTGTTTCACTCCACAAGCCTCACTTCCCATATTTAATTTTAAGAGAATGTTGGTTATTTCCTTTGTCTAAATAGTACAGAGTAACACCCATGCTTGTTGAGTTGACACAATAGCTGCCTATCCTGCAGCTCCATGATACCAGACGTGGGACTCCCACAAAAACCTGCTCTGTGCCACGGAGTGTCCTGCAGAGATACCTAAGAAGCTCAAGGGGCTGGCAGGCAAGGGATGACAAACCCGTGGTATATCAGCTCAAGCCTGGAAGTGCTATTGTAGCATCCATGCAGTGCTGTGCTGTCCATCCACGGGACTTGCTAGTGACAGCAGCCTTCATCAGGCATGAACTGCTCCCGGGCTTGCACTGGCTCACCCAAAGGCGTCTCACAAGCCTCTGTCCCTGCCTGCACGCTCTGTCAGCTGCCTCTTCCACTAGGAGCTTCCCAGCAAAGCAGAGATGAAACTTTGCAGAGCACCAGCTCAGCACCAAGATGTCCTCACCTAACATGCCTTCGCTGCCAGCTACCACTTCCTCCTCAAATGTTACCTCTTACAGCACAGGTGACATTGCCAGACTGTCATCAGCCTGAGAAATACCAACAGCACTCAATGCTGTTACGTCCTTTCTCCAGGCGAACCCATGTTTTATGCATGCAAGGACAGTGATAAACCCAGCTGCAAAGCCCTTAAGCCCAACAAGCCTGAGGAAAAAATTAGGCCAAAACTGCCACATAAGAAAGGAAAATACCATGCAAGATCACTGTTTTCACCATCGTGAATAACAGAAAAAACATTTTATCTAATCCGTTTAGTCTGAAGCTTCTTTATGCAGCTCTGGACAAGATGGAGAAAAGAAGTCTGCTAGCAGCAGCAGTGACAGCTCAAACAGCACAATACAACTCAGACTGAGCCCCCCAAATGACAAAAGACCCAATTGTACCAGCAGCGTAACCTTAAACAAGCAACGCTGCATGGCAGTGTTCTCATGACACTGAAGTGTCATAGCGGTTGCACTCCTGTATTGCACAAGCAAGGTTTGTCACGAACCTGATGACCAGAGCTCATCAGATTGTCTTCCCCTGGTTAAAATATTCCCCAGCCCCTCCCTCAGGTAATAAAATGGAGCTGCCAGCAGAGCTTGCAGTGCAGCTGGCGTCGTTCAGCACAAGCAGAGCTGCAGCTCTCCCCACAGCCAGTTCTCCGTCGGACAGCAGTGCTGGCATCCCCATGGCAGCAGGGACTAACTTCCTGGCCACACAGCACGCTGGACATGTGGACAGCCAAGAAATGCTCCTCACTTAATCAGAGACTTCCATGTGACACAAGCAAAAGCTTTCATCTTTTCCAGCTGTGTCTATGCCATGCAGCTGGCATGACACTGAATCTGGATTTGAATCCACTTGGTATCCATTTCTCTCCCGGTCAAAAAGTGAACCCCTGAAGGTTGTATCTTTTACTCAGTGTTTCTACAACACCTACCAAGACAGGAATATGATCTCAGGTGAGGATTTCAGACCCTGTCATCATAATAATGTGATGCAGAATGTTCTTCCTAGTGTCTGAGGTTTTCCTTCACCATACTTTTCTTCTAGTATTGATAAAATAGGAATGGTTTTCTGCCCAGGGGAGGTTCTGAGCTGTCCTCCCAGAAGTGGAAGAAATTCTTAATTTTGTACCTTTGCCTCCACAAGCCTCTGGAGCAATAGCATCCAGATTAAATGTATTGACTTGCCTATTGCAAGAGGAAATTCCAGTGAGAAACTGGTTTCTACCGGTTCCAGGTGGGTAGCGCAGGCATAGATCTTCACACGGTCTGTTGTTTTCTGGAGCAAATAGTCTTTCTTATGAAATAAAAAGAGGCCAATTCAAAACGATAGAAATCAGGAGAAGTCAAAAGATAAAGAACATTAAGTAAAAGTTAGTAAGGTGTGCAGAAATTTGGCTTCTTGCCATCAAAATGAAAGATAGCCATCAAAATTTAAGGGGTACTGGATAGTTATTGGCTCTGATGGAGCAAGAAAGGTAAAATACCCTGAATTCATGCAACCACACAAATCTGATACACCCAAAAGTGTATCTAACATATAACAGGGGCACTTCCCCCATTTAATCATATGATGCAGGCCGAATCCCGCTTAAAAGATCCCCTATCACTTCATTAAATTTGGCAGATGGCTGAACAAAGCACATTGTACCATTCTGAGCTCTCAGTTGTATCATTGCCACTGCATCGAAAAATGCAGTAGTGTGTCACTGGGAGATGCATTTCCCATGTTATTTGTGTGAAGGAAATAGCTGTACCTTGCTCCTGAAGAGAAGTGAGTGAAAAGCTTGTCTCTATATTTCTGCATGTAACTTCTTACCTACGCACCACTTCCCCATTGTTTCTGTGAATGTAAAAGACTAGACTCCTGTCTCAACATTATGATCAATGCAGTCATTGTCAGGCTTACAGAACTTGTTCCAAAAAGTTTCCATTTACAAGTTGAGTGTTGCTGTATGGGCTTTCTGTGCTCATAAAGACCGCATCAAAAAGAATTGGCACTGTAAGCTGTCTTGAAAATAGAGAGATGTTGTGTATTAGGCAGCTGAATAATGCACAACAAGCATGTTAAGTCACCTATTTAACTCTTCCAGCAAAAATAAGTAGTTACATGCAACTTTCCTTCCTCAGAAAGAAAAGTTTCAGAGGAAATTATTAATGGTAAAAACTGTTTTTGTGCCTGTGACAGACATGTCTGTTGAAATGCTCCAAAATAAGGGAGAGTCCAATTGGCAGCAGAGGGTTCAGGATTAGAGATAGAAGGTCATCTTTTAATAACCGATTTTTATATAAGTGACCCTTAGTTTATTACAGAGCTATCTGATGTTCCTTCATCCTTTACATTTTTCCCAGCTCCAAACTTTCAGTAGGAAAGGCTTCATACACCAGAGTGAAATAAAAAAAGTGGATTATTCTTTTGCTGTCATTCAAATAAAGTCTTTCTATTTTGATAAAGTTCATGGAGGAGTGGTTATTTCCACTGCAAATGGAGGTTTAGCTCTCCAGCACCAGATAACTGAATGTTATTACACGCCTAGATGTGTTGGTCTGTTGTCCACTGCCCTTAAACACCATTAGAGATGCTAGCCTAGCTGGGTGGAATTTGACCAAAAGTGAGCAGACCTTACATGGCCTATATGAAGAGACATATTAGGTGTTCTTCTGGCATTTAAGAAAATATTTCAGTTCATCTCCCAAATGCTTAAATTATGGTTTCTTTGATGGGCAAGTTCAAAGGGATTTTTATTTTGTGCATGTGCCACTTTAGTGAACTCATTACATACAATGGTGGTTTCTGACACAACGTTTTCCTGCCCAACTATAAATTTCCTTTTAAAAATAAAAATGTATGAAAGAGATATGGAAAGCATTTTCTAGGATATTGCTCAATATGTTCAGTGTTGTGGCCTGGAATATTATATGACCTGAAGGAAGGAGAATTAACAGTATGTCACAGTGATTTTGATTAAAAATATGTCCAGATTTATGAGAATGGCATGGCTGAATTGCTCAGAGCTCCATGGAAGATTATGATGAGTTTAGGAATTGAAGAAACAAACCAGATTTTTTAAGACTTACCAGTGATGCTGTCAAAAAATTTAATTGGAAGAAGTCAAGACGATATTTAGTATCTATTTCAAAACGGGCCTTAGAAGTGATTACTTTTGAACATAGCATTATAGTATAGTATTTGACAAATAGATCATGTAACTTAGCACCATTGCTATACTGGGGAGGAGGCAGAAAGAAGGGAGGAGGAGGGAAGAAAAGAAAAAAGAATCATATCAAGATATTTACACACTTCTAACACTTTCAAGCAAATAGGATAATTGCAAGTCATCATACCAATCCTGGGCTGCCTTTACCTCATCCCCAGAAAATGAGGGCAAGATTCACACACCTCCTGAGCTAGCAAAATCCCGGTTTGCAGCAGCTTCTCACTAGAGCTAACAGGGCAAGGAAAAAATACCCCAAAGTTAGCAAAAATGTGTCAGCTCCCACTGGACAAAAGAAAAATCAGACCTTGTCTGCACACACAGCAACAGGCAGTGACCTGTGTTTCCTGTCTCACCCCACACTGTCTGCTCACAGATGAGGTGACTTTGCAGTGACTTTTCATTTCCCAGCCTCCAAAGCAGCTACAGAAATTCGTGTGTTACAGAATGTAATTAAGGGGGTGATAGGCAAACTGACAGCTGAGTACAATTAAATGCTGAAAGGGAGGGAAGCAGATCTAGATAAGGCCACTACATGATGTGACTGTGTTTATCTGTCACATCATGTACAGTGCTCAGGCACTTAAAGGAAATAAATTATGACAGAGCCCTTAATCCTAATGTTAACTACAGAATAGCCAACCCCAAAAGTTTTATCAAGTAAAAAGAAAGATGTATTTCATCACAATCACATCTTCACACTGACCCGGACTTGGAGAAGTGTAATTACATATTATTTCTGGGGTTTGGTACCTTAGGGACTTGTCAAACAGGAAATAATCTAATTGCCAACTGCAAGAAACAAGTTGTGCAAAGCTGCTCAGAATTGCCGTTCCTTCAGAGCAGAATGCAGTTCAATAGAAAAGTACTGCTGTAGTAAGTCTGTTAAATAATTCTGCATGAGCTCAGATGGGTAAGAGATATAAGACAGAATTAAAACTGATTCTTTTAGTTTTAGTATCAATGGAACTAGAACAAAAAGACAGATGCAAGGAAAGTGGAACAGGCACATAAGAGTGCAGCATTCTGCCATCACTGTACACCACAGCAATACTCCCACTAATACAGAGAGGATGGAAACAATCCTGTCTTCATGTGAGAAATCTTCACATGCGAAGAGTACCTGTGATTTCAAAGTGTAAAAGTTTATAGAGGGTCTACTGAGAGTCTTTTTCCAAAAGCAGAGAGCTGCAAACAGTTCAAAATAATTATTTCCAGCTTCACAGTGTCAACAGGCACAGAATTGGTGGAAAAAGCTGTAGAATAACATCTTAAAAACCTAAAATTGACTTATGGATTGAATGTAAGCCAGAAGATGTAAGCAGTGGGACATACTTCATTCCAGTTTTGCAGAAAAAGTCCCATGGGGATTAAATCTGACAACGCCAAATCCATTTTCCATGGCAGGGTTAAGCAAATGGAGCACACAGCCAGGGCTTTCCTAGGGGAGCCGGTCACAGCCCTCACTGGGAAGAGGCCATGTGGAAATGGAACAAGGCATTCCAAGGTGGAGGTGGGGCAGGCTGTTCCCTTTGCTACAGAGCTGCCTGTTTCCACACCCAGAGATGATGTTTACGCTTGGCTCCGACTCAAACTGTTCAGTTTGTTTTGGGGAATGCCTCGGGAGGGTGAAAGGGCTCCTAGCACAGCAACAGCCACGCAGATTCCCAGCTCACCCCCAGGTAAATGCTGCACACACACCCACAAAGGGACCTGCATGCAAAGAGCCAGGAGCCTGGCAAGGGCTATGGGACCACGTAACGCATCCCCGAGAAAGGTCACAATTTAAAAGGAGATAGCAATTTGGTGTGCAATCACACTGAGATCCTTAATTTCTACCCTCGAAAGGACTAATCACCATCACCATAACTGAACCAGAGAGCATGCTTTCAGTGGCAACCCTGAATGGAAGAAGAGTGCCAACCTTCCTGTTTCTGAACCCAACCCTCCCAACTACGCTTCAACAGCAGCCTGCCCTCCTTTTTGCCGTTTTTAATACACCTAGTCTCAATCCTGCTCTTTTGCAGTTTTAATAGGCAAGTTATCATTCAGAAATAAATGAAAAGCAGGAGAAAACTACAGAAAAGAGCATGGAGCTGACGACGGTGAAACAGAAGGGCTGTGTTAATTTGCCGGAAATTCCATTTTCTCCCCTCTCTCTCAAAACCGTGTACAAATTAGACATTTACATGATAGATGAGTATGTTCCTTTCTTAGGGAAAGTACTCTGCTGGAACTCAGAGCCCGGGTAAGTTCCATGTAATGTGGCCGTTGCCAAGGAAACTACTTGTTCTTAATTGAATAGTAGAGAAAATATTTGTGTAACTTATTGGCACATAAATTAAGGTTGCCCTTGAGCAGCCTTAAACTCACACAACCTTTTTCTTTTTTTTTAAGCAAATTGTCCTAGTTTCTTAGATTTTCTTCTAATGTGTAAATATCATGGAAGAGTCACACCATGTAGGTGGCCTCTTCTCTGACTCTGACCACTGTTAAAGTTGCACAATGCTTAACTTCAGGACCTAAAAGAGAAAAATGTTGATTATTACAGAGGCAATGACCATACAATGCAAAACAAGTATGGGCTAGGCAGGGAAAAGGTAATAAAATAAACTCTTGCAAGTAAATCCCCTCCCAAAAAGACTGCCATGTACTCAGTGATAACAGTGATGATAACCTTAGGGTGCTCACACTGGTATAGCTGCACTGAAATCAATAGATTCATGCTGATTTAGATCTGCTGAGCCTTTTACTTATTTTCGTCTTTGCTCTGCCACTGGTTTTTACTATATATTCAGATTACTATTGCTTTCTGAAGGACAAAAGAAGTGGGTTTCCAAAACAAGGGTTTACTTTCATGCAAAATATGAAAGTCAGGACAGGCTAGTTAAGTTAAGCCATACTCTGCTGCTACTGATGTGAAGGATCCATAGACTTTGCACAGCCTCTTAGCAAAGGAAAATTGGGACAGACATGGAATAGATCGCTTTACCCTTAACTTTCATTCCCTGGATGCTGCTGGGAAACAGGGGAGAAGCATGGACTGGCTATACCAGGTGTTGAAGGTGAATTCTCAGTTCAGTAATTCTTTTTCACTTATTTGTGACAGGAAAAAAGTAAACGTCTTAATATCTTGCTCTTTAACAGGAATTGTCAGAAGGGAGGCATCTGATAAACAAAGAGATTATACTGCTTGAAAAACATGTATTTTTGCTTTCTCTTTTCCATACATAGGATGCTCATCTATCTATCTTATACCATCTATAATATTTTGAAACATTAACTTCTAATTTAATTGAAGCTTCTCTGGAATGGTCTCATTAAGGGCATCCCAAAAAGGAGGTAATTAAATAAGTGTAGTTAGGTTTGGATCTTGTAAGGAACCAATTAACACCAGCAAACATGAAACTAAGCTATTTAGCTTTCTCTTGGTAAATTGTCTTCCCTTAAACCATGGTCTCTTACTGTTTTGGAGATGAGGAATGGTCCTTCCATTTGTCTAGTTCTTCAGCAGACCAATCATCCTTCTGGATTGCAGAATCCCTACAACATAGCTACTGTATTAGAAACCTGCAAAAATGCCTTTAAATAATTGACTGCTGTAATACTTCTTATGTAGATCTTTGCCACTCATTTATTTCATTTGCTTAATAAAACATGACTTTTAAAGTTCAAACAAAAACCTGATTCTTTTCCAAGTGATTCCTCTTTCCACTAAAGATGACGGAGGATAATGATGAGTCTGATGTCCTTTCACTCAGTGCTAAGCCACTGCAGAGTCCATAAAATCACGTACCTGAGGATAAAGTTTGGTTAATTCAGGGTTATGTGCCTGTCAGAAAAACATTCTGAATAAAATGTAGCAAAATGCTATCTGACCAGGGCAGGGAGCCCAAACAGCATCATATAGGTGACCCTGTCATTTAAGTTGAACTTGTATTAATAATGGTCCTTAACAAGCTGTCAATCTCTAAGGAGAGCCTTTTGTGCCTTTTCCCTGATGCTTTTGTGTTCGCTTACTCGATGGCCACAAATCAGCCCTAGCTGAGTTGCGGTCAGTCCTAGGGCAGCTTGGGAAAAACGAAGCTTCTTTCTCCTTGTCTTCCCTGTGCTCTTGCTTTTTTCCCTTTTCTTTGCCTTTCACTGCCACACAAATCATAAAAATTGCAGGCTGGGGGTCAAGCTGCGTAAAACAAGCAGATACAAGTTTCCTCTTTGTTTCAGTGCAAAGCACAGATGGGAGGAGGGAAACTGCTGTTCCACTGAGATAACTGCCGGACAGAAAATCTGAAAGTATCCCAATGACACTGGGAAACAGGGCATTTTTCAGTCAGTAGGAAACCCAAATGGATTTCTTAATACCTGCTGAACAGTAATAGCAAACAATTCACTGAGTACTTAAGCTCTGCTCCCCTTCTCGTGCCTTTTCCTGTTAAATATTAAAAAATTAAAATAAAAAAAACCCAGCCCAAACAAAAAACCAACCAACCCACCAAACAAACAAACAAAACCATGCAAAAAAACCCAACTAAACAAACAAACAAAAATACAAACAACAAAACCCAAAGAAACAAAAACTACCAAACCAAGAAAACACTAACACAAAAACCACCACGCCAAGGACCAGAAAATAATCTGAAGGGTTGGACAGGCTACAGGAAAGCCTAAGACCTTGCAGCAATCAGTGATCTTCCATCACTCATTCATGTCTCCTGGTGGCCTGCTCCTGGACCCTAAGCAACTGAAGCACTGAGTGAGAAATGCAAAGCTTAACCTGAAATAATGACTCTGGTATCAGCTGCACTTTCAGAGCTGTGTACTGTTACTTCAAGGTACGGGACACAGAGCAAATCTCTCATTTGGCACATTAAAGTGGGGCTTGTGTCAAGGTTGGGCTTGCTCACAGTCTGCGATCCATCTCTTCAGACACAATTTAAGAGTTCACCATGGTGTAAACTCCAGAAGGCTCTGGAGACAGCAAACCACAGCATCTCCTGCATCTCCTAGGCTCCAGTCTGCCTCTTCATTCAGTCTGGGTGGATGCAGGACACAGCCAAACACACGCCATCTCTGCAGGCTTTGAGCCCTGCCCGCACCCTGACTGTAAGCAGTAATGTGGACAGACAGCATGGGAGTGAGGGATGGCAGGATCCCTGGCCTGGGGATGCCCCTTCTCCAGCCCAGCTCACAGCGTGGGGCCATGTGATGTGTGCTGCCCGATTGTTCTCGCTGGGCTTGGTTGCACCCTGTGCTCCAGCATCACGATCAAAGCAGCACACAATAATGAGGATGTTTGCAGAAAGGCTTCTGCTCAGTCTACCCAGTCTCACTAGATTAAGTCCTTTAGGGTATGTTCAGTTTACCTTGATTTGCATTGAAAATTGCAAATGCAGTTTATGCAGTGACTGCAGTACTGGTTAGGGCTGTGACAACTCTTTTGACATTTCACTACTCTAAAATCCCAGTTGTAGACAATTTTAAGCACTTGGGCAGCTGGCAGTTCTCATGAGATGTAGAGGTGGGTGGAAGGGAAGGAGGAGAGAGAATATATGTGTTTTCTCTCAAGTAACTTATTACCTAGCTCGCATGAAGCTACACCAAATGACAAGGAGCATGGGTGTCCCTGCTTTTTAGAAAAAGATGCACTAGTCTCTTCAAGACGGAAATTCAGATTATTTTTGTTAGCCATTAATATTTTTGGGTTTTTTCCCCCACCCTTGAATATGCGTATTTCCTGTTTGGAAAAGAGACATTTCCTACGAAAATTGTATTTGTCCTTGAATACTCAACATTACAAAAATAACTTAAAAACCACAAGAGGTGTAATGGTTGAGACAGGAAAAATGCTAAGCATCATCTCAGCACTGACACACAGAGGACAGCAGATTCACAAGTGAACCATATTTGGTTTGTGCAGCAACTTGTGCCCAGATTATGTTTCCTTTTTTTTTGTCACCAGCATGAGCAAACCATTTTCTCACTGTGATCCTACGTTCTGAGTTTGCTGCCACTGGGATAATAATCCATACCTTCATTTTGGTATAGCGAGAAGCATTCAATTCGTGCAAAGTGCTTTGGCATCTCAGATGAAAGGGCATTTAGAAGTGAAAAGTGTTTTATTACCATTGTTATTGACTTGTTTGAAAGGCAAACCTCAGCCTGACAAGACTCTGCTAAACAAACACCACCGAGGGCTTGAGAGGCTGCAAAGCCCAATCCAATTACAGAAACCACCTACCTCTACAAACTTTGGGAACTGAACAAACTACAAAGATCCAATTCCACCTTTCATTGTTAACAAGCTTAGTGAAGTGATGAAAGTCTTCTTTTCCCTTGCTTGCTTTAGCTACATGTAGCTTTTTTCATAGTCAAGGTTGTTCCCTTTTCAGCTCTTTTCTCTTGTGCATTTAAGATTTTTTGAAAAGAAAGTGGAAGCAGCTGATAATGTAGTTATCTTCTTGCACAGCACTGTAACCAAAATAGAAAGCTGACAGACGAGTCTTCTCAGCAACTTTATTTTGCCCAGTGATGTACATTTTCATTCTTGTTCCTTGAGCCACATTTTGGCACACATAAGGCACCTTCTGTTTGAAAAGATGCATGGGAAAGAACTGCTTCCCTCATTTCTAGCTCTCATTCTTCTACAGCTTTACGCACAAAAAAAGTTCATTTTGTGCTTCTTAACCTTATTCTAACAGCTGAAGAATTTTGTGCTTCTTAACCAATTCTAACAGATTGAAGAAAACTCATGACTATTTACTGATTACAGTCACACCTTCGACTAGCCAAGGACCAGCTGATCTACCTGCTGACAGCAGAGCAGCAGCAGACACTTGCAAGGCAGCAGTGCCAGCCTCTCCCTCCTGCTCTGGCTTCACAGGACTGAGCCCCTGCTCAGGGGGGCAAGAACGAGCATTGCACACAACAGAGGAAGGGGATTATTGCAAAGCCTTTGAGAACTACTGGCTTACAAGAAAATCACTCAGTTTATGACCTATATTACATCTCACACCAGATATTCAAAGTTTTTTAAAAAGGCCCATCAGTTGGGCCTTCTTCTCTTCACAGACACTGCTATCGAATGAAATGAGAGTCGTAGTTCTCTTGATTTATCTATCAATAAGGCATTAGGTATTTCTTACAGACAAGGAATAGAGTTAAACAGGTTCATCCTGCTCCATGCTGAACAGGATAATTCAGCCTATTACCTGGTTTTGGCTTTTGTGTATTGATTAGTGTGTTCTATTAGTAATGGGGTTAAAGGGAAGCAGAATTAAGTCTCTCAGACCAGGATGGTTATTACAGCTTTTTACATCCCATCAACATATCAGTATTCACAGTCTCTACTTTATTTTCCAAACTCAGATTGAAAATATGTTAAACCTAGGAAGGGAAGTGTATCATGTATGGAACTTTCATATGCAGAAAGCATTTGTTATAATTAATCTCTTTTCACATGATAAGTCATATTCAGAGCAAATGCAGGACCCATAGCTTTGCATCAAATTGCACTGCTGTTTCTCAAAACTAGGTACTAGGTTTTAATTTGCTGATTGTAAAATGCAAAATGGCCTGTAGGTAAGTTGCTGAAGAATGCAGATTTTATTATTGAGATGCTGGACTTTGATTTAATTTATAAAGAAAGTGCAGTTCATGGGTTCTAGCAGCTGAAGTAAAAGAGTTTCTTATTCATTATTCTTGGGTATGCCAAGAGAGAGGTCACAGAAAGGCAGTCTTTCAATAGCAGGTCTTGGCAGCGGTTTAAAGGCTAACTAACAACAGTTTGGAAGTGGGGCTTTTATCAGCAGTGCAGGTAAATACTACTCTTAGCAAATTACATGAGGAAATCTGCCAAGGCTGCAGGGTCTGCAGGTCATCTGGAGGAGAGGTTTGAAGCATTATCTATTTAAATTAAAAATAAAAAAAAATCAGAACGCCCTTTTCACATATTAAAGCCAAGTGAAAGGGCATTATCACAAGCAAATTTTCTGATAATGGACAGGCACAGGTGGTTTCCAGTAGTTAAATGCATCTTGGAAATATTAAGAAGGAAAAGTCAATGGGCATACAGGTTTCATTTTTGGGAGTATTTTAGAGTGATGTTGCTCTTTTGTGCATTCATCATACACCAACATCATATCTACCACAGAGCAGATGGAACAAGGAGTCTTCAACATTTTCCTGCATCAAACCCCATTCACGTGAAATTTCTCCCATCTGCTTCAGACAGCTTGGAGATTGCTACTCCTGCAGCCAGCAGCTATTATCTTAGACTGATCACATGAAGTTCAAACTCAGTTTAAAAAGCCAGGCCTGAAACAGGAACTAAGAGAAATTAACTACCAATTTCCACTAGGCAAGAATACATAAGTGACCTTAGAGAAAGCCAAGAGAAAACTTTGTAGGTAGCAAATTCTGGGTGCAACTAATGATTGTCACCAAACTGATTTTGACCAAGAGTTAATCAAAGACCCTATCTGGTACATGGTCAAATGAATTTCAGGTGGTGCTGGTCCAGTGCAGGAGAAGGGGGACACTGCTACAGGTGGAGGCAGGGAGAAGCCCATAGACTTCTCCCATACATGTGTATGGGCAAATGGACTTTTGCCTCCAAACCTGATTTTGTGAAGGAATTAAAGAGCCATAAAAATGTCAGTCAGACCTGTGGGCAGGTCTCTAGTCTGATCTCCATCTCAGAGAAGCCTATCACCAGCATGAGATCAGGTCAACTGCAGCTTTATCTAGTGAGGCTGCGGAAACCTTCAAGGGTGGTGATTGAAAACCTTCCCAGGTAACCTGCTCCAGTGTGGCACAAACCTCCTGGTGAAAGTGCTTTTCCTAATGCTCATCCTGGACAATCTATGCTACAGGTTGTTGCTCTTGCCCTTTGTTTTATCATCTGTAATAGCTAGGAATAATGTTGATTCATAGTCTTATTAACTCCCTTGGATTCATCATCTTATTAATTGCCTTTTAAGAACTTGTAGGCTGCTACAAGGTAAGTTCTTCACCTCCTTTTCATCAGATTAAACAAGCCCAGTTCCCTCATCCCCGCTCTACAGATTCTGCACCTTAGGTTCCATGATCTTGGAGCCATCCAATGGGTTTTCTCCAGTTTTTCTACATCCTCCTTGACAAAAGGCCCGACTTGCCCTATCCATGACAGGAGCACAGCTGGCTACTATTGACTCTGGTATTCAATTCACCCTAACGTGCTGTTCAGCCTGTCACCGCCCAACCTGTACTCACATGTCAGATAATTCCACCCCAGCTCCCAGAAGAATTTTGTGCTTCTCCTTGCTGAATTCACAATGCTGCAGTCTACCCATTGAAACCTTTATCTAGGTGTCTCTGGGGTGAAGTTCTGTCTCTCAGTATTTCAGCCATACTCCAGGACCAGACTCATCTCCAATTTCCAGAGGATATGCTCAGTACCATTTCCCAGGTCACCAATAAAGACATTGGACAATAATGGTCCCAGGACCAACCTTCAGGGTACCCTGCTTGCAACAAGCTGCTGAGCCATTGCTTGCCACCCTTTGGCAAGGAGGAACTGCCACTGGGTGTACGGAATGTAGACTACACATCTCAGAGAGCTGGAAGCAATACTGTCATAGGTCACCTAAGGTGGCTTTTAGCAGCAGGTTTGGGAAATAGCTGCGATTTCAAGTAGTTCCTCTGTAGAGACAGACCAAAACCCTACAAGACAGCACAGCTGAAATGTCCGCTGAGGTTGGGCATTCTCCCTTCAGATTAAACCACAATAAATAGATTGAGCTAGAGGGAAACGACAGATACCATGAACCCCAGCAATAGCTGTATTCTTCATTTCAGCGCAATTAATGGAGAGAAGTGGAATGGCACGTTAACTGGCTGAGACAGATGGGTGATGGAACCCAGAGGACAGGGCTGACATGGATTCCTTTCAGACCTATGGGCATCAGTGTCTCAGTCTGTCTGCTCTTGTGTTAGAGATTGGCAGCAAAGGAGCAGGAAATGGAAATTAAGCAGAGGAGAACGTAGCAATAGGAAGAATCTATATGTTTTCCACTTTACCAAAATTCTTCCTAATCCTTCACTTCCTTGAGCATCAGCTATTTTACCCCAAGTATTTACTAACCCAGTGAGGAACCTCAATGTAACACTTGTTCTTTCCCAGCTGCTTTCAGAAATAGAAACAAGACCCATGGGATTAATTACATTAGTTATAAATCTCTAAGTGTCCTTTTGAAAATATATTTTCATGGAGAAGAGCTTTGATCAAATCTACTTCTACCAGGGAAAATGTCTGTTATATCATAGATCATCTCCTATCTCCCTTGCAACTGTCATCTCATCACACCAACTCATTTTCCTTCAGGCAAGAGTGTAAGGTTGCACAGGAAATACAGTGTGGCAAGAGAGTCCAGGCTGTAAAAGCTAAGGGGAATATGAGATTCATTTTCCAAGACAAATAATTTTGTGTCAGCCAAAAAATGTCTGTATTCACATTTTCACATTCAGAGAGAGAGAGAGAAGAGCAAAATATTCATATATCTAGAGCTCTTCTGTTAGCACACTAGGTGAAAAGGAAAAAAAAGAAAAAGAGACCTAGGGTAATTGTAGTTCTTCAGGCATCACTGATTTCACCAACTTACCTAGTTAATAAAGGCCTTCCTTCAGGAAGGAGTCATTAGGAAAAGTGTGAGCAGGTGGTTTCCAAACTTGCTTTGAAGCCTTCTGGATATTTTGTCCTAGATTACAGAGGACTTTTGACTTGCCTTCCATGAACTGCAGAAACACAGGCAGATCACAGATCTGAGATCTGTTTTCTAGGGGTATTTACACTTGCAAGTCACTCTTCATTTAATAGGAGTGGGGGGTGTGGGGGTGTGGAATTTCAACTCTTAAAGTATTTAGGATTTCAGACTGAGGAGTTCACAGCAGCGTGATTGAAACTGCTTTCGGAGGCAGTGACAGGATGGGTGCCATGATGAGAGGATTGCGAGGAAACTTGAGAGAGCAGGAGTGGGTGCTGGAGCATCAGAGAGTTTCCCAGGGACAAGGTGGGGGGAAATAGTACTGGTGAGGTGGAACATGTGTGAGGACATGAGAAAAGCTAAGATGGGTCAGTGACCGTGTCAAAGAAGGCTTGTTGCTGCACGGAAAGCTGTTCCAAAATGGTTAGTCTGACCTCAGAGAATGCAGCGGGAAATAGCATGTTCCTCTTCCTCCCCTTGGCATCCTTCTTCCCCAGGCCTCAGAAAGCTCCAAGGAGCACAAGCCCTCACACACAAATGCCCCACAAGCTGTACTGAACAATTTCCCTGCTCACATGGAAACAATAAGCAGCATGAAAACTTCAGACAAGAGTTCACTACTTTTTCACTAAATAAGCCATTTGGAGAGAGGAAAAAAAAACAGTGAAACCCCTAAGGGTGTGTGTCATAGAAAAGACTGTGTTTAATCAAATGTTGAAAAGAAGCATGAGCTTGGACTGCCAACACATCTGAAAATATTGCAACCCATTCCTGGTGCAGATGTGCCAGAAGGGAAGGACACAAAATTTATTGAACAGCTACACTATGGGATTTGAGTTGGGAGGTTACTGTACCGTGTACTCACTCATGCAACTTCTCTCAGTGCAGAGGTAATGTGTGCCATGGCAGGGCACACTCTGTTTCCTTCTGAGTCTTTCTCAGAGCACCACGCAAAGCCAAATAAATTCCTCTGTACAAACTATTTCTGAGACATCCCAGCCTGTGATATATTCCCTATTTACCAAGAGAAGGAAGTGATGCTGGGTGTTGAACTTCTATGTAATATTTTTCATAATACCCCTGAGAAATAGCCAAGTCCCTAAGCACTGCCAACACTACTCAGGAGCCCAGGCAGTGCAGGTCAGGGTTCCTGGGATTCTCAGAGGGCTCTGTCCCGTAGGTGTGGTGGCTCTGACACCATGGTCCATTGCCACAGTGCTCTGTACTGCTGGGAAGCTTTATCTCAAGGTTTCAGGACGGTTTCCAAGTGGTCACCTGGGCAGAGCCAGGGCAGCGCCCCTCAGTCTTTGCCTCAGAACAGAGTGGCAAGGCACCACCGAGGAGCTCTGCACTGCTCCAAGGGGTGGCAAGCTCTCGGTGGGGTGTGAAGCAAGAAGAGCTTGCAATCTGATTGTAAAGAATGCAAAGCACTTTTGGATTCTTCTGGATGAATGACAAATAAATGACAACAGTGAAGTTATTAACTGGCTGACATAACTGGCTCATTCAGACTCCCGGCTCTGCTCAGTATCTGCATGACCTCACCTCTGCTTGGGAGACAAAGTTTTTACTTATTGGTTGGCCAAATCTGAAAATTAAAAATAAAAAAAAAAAAAAAAAAAAAAAAAAAAAAAGAAGTATTTTTCTGGCAAGAGGAATGAGCAATGACAGCAGTCTGGGCAGGGCAGTTCAGTGGCCAGCTTTGTCAGCTCAGGAGGTGACTTCAGCTGGAATTAGCAGAGGGAATACCGCCCAGAGACCAAGCTAAGCAAACAAAAGCAACCAGCGGGGACGGCTGAGAGACAAGCAGAGGGGACAAGCAGAGCTGTGCAAGGTTTCCGTGCATGAAAATGCCTGACTGGACACCACACTGCCACCTTCCATCGTGGGAATAAGCAATTGCATATGGGCTCCCCAGCAAAACCTTGCTCAAAGCAGGTTGGATTTCAAGTGAAGCACAGTGTAAGAGAGAACTGGTTTCTCCCTAATTTCCCTAATTTACAGCTACAGCTGCATTATTACATTTACATTTCATATGACAAGCTGTTATATCACAGGGCCTAGGAGATGACCAAAACAAACTGTACACAAAGAGCAAATAACTGGCTAGGATTCACAACAACAATCAGCAAAATAAGGATAACTCAAAATCTGAGGAAAGGGTGTTACGTTAAAAACCTGTGCCAAGTGCCTCACGGTCAGCAAGCACCAAGCACTGCTGCAAATCCTGCATGACACGTTACAGGCAAGAGGTGCTCACCGCAAACACAACAGAGACACCCACGTGTCCAGGTGCAGCGTCCCCCCACAGGCAGACCTCTCCTGGGGGCAACAGACAGTGGCTCTGGGGGATTGGTGATGAGGCACCGATTGTGCCCACCAGGTCAGCCCATCTGGAATGAGCCAAAAGCTCTTGCCATCCTGTCCAAACCTCTCTCTTGGGGTACACGAGGAGATTGCCTGGGGTAGCCAGAGAAAAGGGACCATGAAAAGAGCAAGAGAAAACTTTGGATTCTGGTCAGAGGCATTCAGGCACCTCACTCTGTCCATATCAGAAGGAATTAGGGACCTAAGCAGCTTTACAAAGCCTGCACATACCCATCAGGTGAGAAATTTTGTCATTTCAAGTTATTGCTACATTGTTTTCTAGTCAGCAACAAAACCCAGTTTAAAAATAGGAAGCAGTTGCAGAGAGGCAAGGGGAACAGGATGAGTTTTCTGTTTGCTTTACACAGGAACTTGGCAGTCTTGTCTCTGCTGACCGCAGTGCTGCACATCATTCCTGCATCCCCAACAGTCCTCTTCAACGCTGCACAGCCCTGTGCCACCACCTGCCTCAGAGCCAGCTCAGGGGTGTGAGCTGCAAGGAAACATTTTTCTTCTGATATGCAATGTCATGTTCAGAAGGTTGACTGGAATCCCACCAGGACAGCCCCCTTTTCCTTTCTATTACCTAATTGTGAAAATATGGATGGCTTCATTGTTGGTACTGTCTTTCCAATAGAGCTGTATCATATCCATATGAAATCTGATTAATTTTCCCCATGCTACAAAATTCATAGCTCAACAAAGAAAAAAATCCTTATTTGGATAGATGCGGGATCTCTTCTTTACACTTCCTTGCTTACACAGGTATTTTAATGGACAGGTGGGATAATGTGTTACTCAGAGCTAGGTCTGGTTTCTAATTTTGATTCAAATATAGTACTCAAGTTTCTCCAGATTAAAGATTTTTCCTTTTAAATCAATTTTTCTATTATTAAAATTTTTTAAGTACACCACTCAACTAGATATTTGCACATCTTCAAAGATCTATAATGTGAACAAAGCTTGTCCGTTGTTTCCTAAATGGCCTCCTGGATTTTTGCCTGGGATTAAATGCATCAGATGACGTTGGACCATCTGTGCTGTGCTTTGCTATTATTTTATTCTGAAAAATAAATGAACAGAAGAAGGCATTATGGTAGTTGCATCCGCCCATTAAAGGGCATGTGTTAAGCCAAAACCCAATATAACTGAACTACTAGCATCATTTTATAAGATCTTCTTTCTCTGAAGAAAGTACATAATGTGCATTAATATTTCATTATTTGTTATGCGGTTTCTCAGCTTCTGTTTAGGCTTGGAAGATTTACAGTGGAGCACTTAAAATCTAAAATATGCTGACTGTCAGAGGCCTGACTTGACTCTGGCTTGAGAGGACAGTTACTCCTCCAGTCAGCCTCTGTACTCTTTTAGAATGAGAATGGGACAAACTCTGAATGCATATATAACCCCACATAACAAGCAGAATACTGCATTCCAGGTTATCCAGGTTATGTCTGCCTGGAGAAATAACTTCGATGTGATCATGCCCCAAATGATATGATTTTTTAATTCCAAAAGTTTGGGTTTGGGGTTTTTTTTTATGACTAATAGCAAATGCCACCGGGCAGCATTCAGCTGTGTAAAACAGTGCAAAAGTGCAGTCACATCCTGGCAGAGCCCGGAGGCAGACCGCAGGGCAAACCCCTCTAAGTGTGGGTGCTGGGCCCACCCAAGCACAGCACAGGGCTGGGTCACACGGAATGTGTGCTGTGGCTCTGGGCTGGGCACAGCAGCACTGGAGCGTGCCCAGCACCGCTGCCTCAGCACGCTACAGGGGCTTGGGCTGCCCTGGGGGCTAGCGCTTCAGCAAATTCTGACTGCTGTTCTTAACTGCAGCCGTGCCTGAAAAAAAAAAAATTCCATCCAGCTTATAATTTAGGGCACAAATTTTAAACTTGAGTAACTTCTGCAGCGTCTTCCTCTTCTATCATAGGTAACTTTTCAAACTCCCACCAGGAGTGGGCATCCCTTTATTCTGTGCACTTCTGCTTTGTTCTCAGGGTTTTCTCGATGCTGGCAAGAACGTTTTGCCCATAAAGCTTTACCGCTTGGCAGTGAGTGTCTTTGCCATGATCAGTGTCCCTCCACTGAAGAAGAAAGCTCCTTCAGAAAGGCAAAGCAGTCTTAGGGGGCAGGAAGAGACTTCCTGCTTCTCTGCAAGTCAGCAGCCAGTGTGGTTGTCCTCTGGTCTGCCCTCCCTGGGGACACTCCTCATATTTGAGAAACTGGTCTATCTCCCAACAGTACTGACCACTGTGTTTCTTTGGACTTGTTTGACTAGGACTTCAACTGATTGCTATTTAGTTTTGACTTGTCAGCAGACTGAGTCTCTGATTAATACTCCTTATGAATGGAAATTCCATAGGCCTTTTGCAAATATGGTTTCTGCTTCTGTGTTATTTCTTGTGTCAAATTATATCAAGTGATCTCTGCCTGGCTGCATACTTCGCACTACAAGATGCTCTCTTACATTTGAAGATAAAGATGTTCCTGTCTCTTGACTTGTTATGCCCTTGAGACAAAGCAATATGCCATGTGTGACAAGAAAGCAACTTCAGAGATTCCTGCTTATCCCAGAAGTGACAGTACAGAGGTGATGCCTTATCTGTACTAGTAGCTCTTTCCCATATGCATCAAGTCCTGCCATGTTCTTTATTTGTGACAAACTACAAACCACAGACTTAACACAAATTTCTTTCTACACTCATCCTCATTTTGTATTCTGTTAAGCAAACCTCCTCTGCTGTAAGCATTGCTCAGAACCACTCAGAGATGCTTTTGTAGTCAAACAGAATCTTTTATCTCTTGGGTCCCCAGAAGCTGAAAAGATCAACACTTAAATATGTTGGTACCTTTCACATATTTCTGGTTTCCGTTTTCATCAGAAAGTCATGTCCCCTACTAACAGAAGGGTAAACAGAATTCACAATGAACTTAAAAGCTCAAGCTTTCTCATGTGTAATATATACAAATCATAGAATCACAGAAACATTAAGGTTGGAAAAGACCTCTAAGATCATTGAGTGCAACCTTTGACTGATAAGCACCTTGTCAACTAGACCACAGCACGAAGTGCCCTATGCCCTGTCATTTCTAGAAGTGATGGCGACTCCAGCACTTTTCTGGACAGACCATTCCGATGCCTCACCACTCCTTTTTCTTTCTTTAGAAAGAAAAAATCTTTCTGATTCTGTCCAGTCTGAACCTCCCCTGTCACTTGCTGCCTGAGAGAAAAGGGTCCTCACCTTGCTACAACCTCCTTTTAGGCAGCTGTAGAGATTGAGGTCTCCCCTGAAATCCATAGATACAATTTATACGTACATACTATATTATATACCATATAGCAAATGTGTGTGTGTGTGCATGCATGTGTTTCGTTTACATATAATCACTATAAAAAATAATGCATTATGGCGAAACTATTCCAGGTGAAAACAGTTCATTCCTACTCTGTTTCTCAGTAAAGAAAGGCAGGAGCTGTGCTTTGCCTGAGGTTTGTATTCCCTATCGGATAGAGGCTGAGCTATGAGGCAACAGCAAATGGGCTCAATACACCCTGTACTGCTGTACCTGAAAACTGAGCATTTTTCAGAGGTCAGTAACAATTACACATCCCAGTACTGCAGCCTGACTGAGAGTGATTTCAAGTTACCGAGTCTCATAAAGCAGAGCTCTTTCATGTGGAAGAGGCCGAGCAACTGGCTGAGCAGCTTTGAAATTTGCTCCCAGGTGCCACTGCCCTTCCCTGAGATGAAATGAGCCATTTGGTGGTAAGAAGTTTGATCTGTGATAACTGCCTAGATCTCCCCTGCTGCAGATAGAGACCTCGGAAAACAGGTAACTGAAGGCAGCCAACATGAAAATGGGGACCTGAATCCTATATCTGAGCCCTTGTACTTTTTTTCAGTGTCCCTTAATGGTATTTATGTTTTCTACATTTATTTAGCTCTGTCTCCATATTTGTCCTCTTCCTCCATTTTGCTCTTTCTCATTTGTGCTCCTCTTGACATTTCCTGTTCCACTTCATTCACACAGCTGCCTTGTGACCCCCCTCCCAGAAGCCACCCTTTTGGCTTGCTGTGCTCTTTGCCACTAAGATGAACTTCGATACCTGCCCCTGGCTGGCACCACTAAAGCTCCAGTACAGCTTGTTTTCTCTGTACATGCCTCCACTGTTTTCTCACTTTAGAACTATCCATGGACTTCTTAAAGAGAAATTGCCCACTATATTAGCCCTGAGTGTAATAGGAAAAATGTAGCAACACAGCCAAGATTTTATGAGTTCTGTAATATTGCTGATATTCTTGCCCCGAAGAGACAAACACTGTCAGCAAGCTACCTCTGCCAGAGCTCACAAGAGACTCAAAATCTCATTAAATGAAGGCAGCGCACATCTCTCTGCAAGGAATAGGATGGACCACATTTAAAAACCTGTAGCTTCACACCCCAGGGACAGGAGCAAGACACGCAATCCTTTCATTTGACTAAGGCGTAATACAAAGTGTTGATGCATAAACATTTTCAAATGAGAAACAATGCCAAAGCCTCAGGAGGAGGCAGACTGCAAGATGCAGTAGCGTGAGCTGCAGATTTGGTTAGCTTCTTCAAACTGCCAGCTCCAAGGTGTGTTTTATCCACCTCCCTCCCCCACACTGCTCAAACCCTACAAAGTCTGCTGTGACTCACACCTTCTCGTAACCTCTGGACTCCTATAGCAGTGGTGCATCCTAATTGGACCCATTTGCCTTTCTCCATGGTTCCAGCAAAATCACGATCATTTGGGAATGTGCAGAGACTCTTCACCATTGCCTTCAGCGCTTGAAAAGAGGGCAACCCCACTGGTTTGGCTCAGCGAAGGTTATGATGGAATTGTGAGTCCTGCCATGTTCCCTGTCATTACAATCATGCAAGATAACACGTGTCACATCCTACAGTGCACTTCCATTAGCAGGAAAGTCAAAGACCTGAGGTGATCAGAGTGCTACAGAGAGGTTCATCCTTTTGCACTGCTTCTCCAGGGCAAGCAGACCCAAGGAAGGAGCTACAAGTCCCTGGGAAACCCACTGAGCACACCAGCACTGCTGCAGAAATCACAGGCACATTCCCTCACACACACACTGGACGCCAGAGGCACACCAGAGGGGATGGGGGCTGAAAATGTAGCCAACTCTCATGACTTTATCATGAATCTTGTAATGGTCAATGTTTGTTTTAAAGTTCCTGGAGTCATAGTTTCATAGAGCTAGGAATAACATCATCCTGGGAGCTGATGCTTAGTGATTATCCACTATTTCCCTGCGTCTATTCCAGTGGTGTGCTTTTCCTTCTATGTTCTTCAGCTTTCCCACAGCAATTCTGCCCTTTTCCATACTATGAAGCACTGGAACAGGCTGCCCAGTGAAGTGGATGAGTCACCATCCCTGGAGGTATCTAAGAGATGTAGATGTGGGGATATGGGACATGATTTAGTGGTGGACTTCACAGGGCTGGGTTAAAGGCTGGTGTCGATGATCTTAAAGGTCTTTTCCAACTTAAAGAATTCTAAGACTCCATTATGAAAACACATATTGCCCAGAGTGACCCACACAGCTCGTCAGTCATCTGCATGTGTGATCTGCTTCTGTCACTATGTCACCTTTGTAAGGCTACAGTCTCATCAACATAACTGTTACAGGAAAGGGACCCTGATGGCTGCCATTAATTGTACTGCCCTCAATTTCTGGTTGTTCCCACATCTACTTTCTGGTGCCTGGCCTGTGTCTGTGTATGATTATGTGGGAACCATAGCATATATTTAAGATAAAATAAATATTTGGTCTTCATAGTTCCAAGGCAAAAGTTAAACCTCCAAAAGCTTATTAAAAATCCCGTGTTTTATAACTCAGCATAATCTTATGGTTTTTAAGTTGCTTTTGTGAATTTCTGGAGCCTGCTATCATAAACCAGAAATAAATTTCTGGGGCTGAACAGTGGGAGTGGCCAGTGAATGGCTGGAATGGCATTGAGCCTCAAAAGGGTAGCTTGGGGAAAGTTTTTGAGCTGTCCTTGGCCCTGGCTCAGGTGGCTCCCAGCCTGCCTGGTAGGGTCAAAGCTGAGGAAATAGCTAAGAATGTAGCTAAATAATAGCTGAACCTCTGACAGGAGTACACGCACAGCTTTCAGGACTGGATGTGCAGCTGCATGGCACTGCAGGAGACAGGAGGGACCACAAGAGCTCAGCTCTGCTGCTGCCCCACCCTCATCACTGCAGGCAGCACCAGCCAGGAGCCACGCTCCTCTGAACCTCTCCCCACAAACCCCGCAAAGCAGCTTGCCAGCTTCTCTTACTTAACTATACTCACGTGTGTGAATTCCCAGATTAGTGAATAAAAAATATGAGCTTTCTGATGATTACCAAGGGGTGGGAATGTGCATTAATGTAAGTGAAGTGAAAGCCTGTGCTACAGGAAGAGTGGCCACCACTCCCACAGTGGTGACGAAATGGTGAACAGGGTCTGCACACCAGGAGCAGCTGGGATCACGCATGAGTGTGGGACCTTTTTCAGCCTCCAGACCCCTAACGTCCCATGGATTCACTGCACAATTGCAACAAAAGCAGAGTTAGGAGAACTGAAAATAGCTGAGATTGATCCTTGCTCTGTGAACATATAGACTCCCCAAGTTAGATCCCATCAGCTCCAGGGAGTGAAATTTGTAATACCTCACATACCATTGCTGCATATGAAACCCCAAAAAAGAAGCAGCCATCTGGGGAAAAGTGCTTTCCCTGGGGAGGCTCCTGGCATATAGGAGTGCAGCATAAGGGAGAATTCACAGGAAACTTGGTCAGAACAGGAATCTCCAGTTAAACTTAAATGTGTGTCAGTTCCTGTTTAAACAAAATGTATAGTCTCCAACTAGCCACAGCGGTTAGTTAATCTCTGTGTTTTGTTACTACACAAAACCCTGAGCAAGCCTGGACCTTTGTGGTATCTATGGTACAGAGACAGGACAAGGCTAAAATAATCTAAAGACAAACAGAAGATAAGATGAGAAAAGGAGGCAAAAATGAAAGGTTACAAATTTTGTAACAGGTCATTGAGCCACAGTGCAACCAAGTGTAGACCTCAGTGCATCTAATGTCCGGTCCAGTGTCTGTTTCCCATTAGCTTAGCGAGCTCCTGGAACACATTCTCCTTCAAAGAGAGCACAACTACTGTATCACCCTCAAAGAAGTTGGATAAAATAAATATATGCACCTTAACAACCTATAGGTTTTTTATGTTATACAAAAATACCAATTTGAGCACCCATTTAAAAATCTTGGATACCCCAAAGACACTGTCTTTCTGTCAGGTTTTTCAAGATTTTCTGAAATTTATCAGAAAGCTGTTCACTGGCAGAAGCTGGTCAATGAGAACAACGGCAGTGTTCTGGTGGCCAGTTTCTGGAGTCAAGTAAAGCAACTAGGAAACAAACACAGACACACTAACACAATTTAAGAAAAATGCTTTTTCTTCATCTGAATTGCTTTTAGAGACAGACTTTTAAAACTAGCTCAGAACTATCACCCCTAATATGGGTCTAATCCAAGCCAAGAAATCTGAGAAACACTGATGCAAACATCTGTACAGTGAAGACCCTGTGAAACTGCAGCTTTATGGGAAAAAAATCACAGCAAGAAGATATTCATTTTCCTTCCTAGATGCCATCCCTTCTTCCATTCATAGTCATCTGTCTTCAGTACAGGATGTTTCTATATGTTGTCTTTCTTGTTTGCTTTTCTACTACAATCAGCAAAAACCTTCCTGCGGTTGCTATTCGCCTTTTACACCAATCACCTCTGTAGGAAATCCTTCCCCTTTTTTAAGCTTTAGAGTTAAAAAACAAAAGAAAAATTAATGGAGGTGAAATCATAACAGAGTGAATTAACGTATGTAAAATTTCCTGTTGAGACTTACAAGTGTAATTGGGTGCTCTCAAGTGCAAAACTTTGGAGTTATCTTACACATGCAACTTTCCAGACAGTTTGTGTTGCAAAATAACTAGGGATGATTTCTTCTGTGGCCACATGCAATACTTCTAGAGAAATGCAAGCACAAAGGAAAGAAATATCAGAAGTCTGTACAGGAAATGCTTGCTTAAAATTCAGCTTCTTTGTTTGCAGGATTTGGATAATGCTAAATTCCCTATGCCCCCTCAAGCAAGAGGCTGCGCTTTTGCAGATGATGCTGACCCCAGTGAGCAGAAGTTCCATCCCTGGGAGACTGGAGTGCGCTTGGGGGTGTGTAAGTGCCACACGGATGTCAAGGGAGATGAAGGACACACCTCTGCCTTAAACTAAAAGGGAAAAATAAACCAAGTAATAATTAGAACACTTCATAAAACAGATCTTTCCACTCTGTCAGCAGAAGCAAAGCAGATCAGTCCCACACCCCTGGCTACTTTTGCTCTCCTCACTTGTCATACACTGTCATTTGTTTTGGCTCCTGACCAGCCCATTCAGGGCTTTGAAGGTGCTTAAACTCACAAGAAAAATCAACAGCTATCCGCCTAACATTGTTCTTACCCACATTGCTGTGTTCTGATTCCATGAAATTAAGCTTCTTTATTACTGTTCATGACATTCCTGCTCTTTTAGTATTTAGACAAACCTTTCAATGCAAGAGTCTTAGGTGGGCAAAAAAAAAAAGCAAAACCACCCTTTATATTTTCTAGTTCCACTTGTTCTGAGTTGGATTAGCTATAAGCATCCTTTGTCCAAATTGCACAGTACTACTGCGCAAGAAAACAGAGTGTTTCTTGAATAGAATAAGCCACTGAGCTTCTAGGGCTTTTGCAGTGTTCCATCTCTGTAGATCTACTTTCAGCTTTTTCAGCATGTTGCTATGGAAATCCAATCTGGCCAAGTCCTTTGGGACATGAGCAGGAATTGACAGGTATTTTAATACATGTCATTAAAACAGGCCCTGCAACCACAAACCAAGTAATTTCAAGACCGTTACAATGCTTTCCGTATGGGAAAGCAGATGTACAGAGAGGTGGTGGAGACATAATCTGACCGCAGAAATGTGAGCGAGAGCCTGCACTCTGTGAACATCAATCCAGTGCACTCTGCTTGGGACTAAGGCCCTTCTTTACATGGCATGACCCTAAAATGTCCCTGAAGCAGTGATAATTCTCACACCAGAAAATCAGTTTGTGTTTTATTATGGACAAGGTTATTAATAACCAAATGGCAAAGAAAAGCACCCAGAAGGCAGAGTCATTGGTCTCTGTGCCAGACACATGTCACAAGAACACTGAAGTGACTGATCCCTGCGGGGTCCCTGTGCCCACTCAGTGCAGAGGAAGGACCAGACTTGTTGAATGAATGACTGTGTCACATCACTGTTGACAACATGTGTTGTCAGAGGTGGTACAGAGGTGTCCCCAGCACAGCGTCCCAGTGCTGCTGTGATCACAGGCTCCCTCGCTCGCTGCTGTGGTGCTCACACCTTCATCTCAACACACAGGAGCTGCGTCACTCACCCCGACACACCATGACAGAGGGGCTGATCTCTTGCTCGTGGCTGGGGCACCACAGCACAGTGGGGTGGGCTGGGGACAGTGACACGCAGACACAATGGCAGCTCCACCGCCATCAGCTGCCACAGCGTCTTCTACGGTCTCCTGCAAATCAGACACAGATGTCTCAGGAAACAGAGGGAAAGAGGAACCTACAGAGAGTTTCCACGTTTTAAATGATTTTCCTAGCAATTAAAATGCTGTGGCATGATCATGGACAAAATCCAGTTCTCCAGGGCAATATTTAAGCCACCTTCACCATGAGGCCATCTCTTTTCTCCTGCACATCTTGTCCTGCCCACTGAAAGCTTTCAGAAGTGATGGGAGGTCTTATGGGACGGTGGAACGAGGCCCTTTTGGCTCAATCTCCCAGCAGTCTTCTTTACCCACAGGATATCTCCAGCCACCAGAGCTCCTCACCTTCGTTCGCATTCAGCACTGCCTTTCCCTTCACACCTGGCCTTTTAATAGAACAGTTCTCCAAAATAATCAGGGTTCCTAGGTCTGTGTCCCTTTCCCTAAACTTGCCAAGAGGGAGGGCCTTTATTTCTGAATTGTGGTAGGCTTGACCCTAGCATGGAGTGGCAGTAAATGCACTCTTTACAAAATCTTTCCCGTAGCAGCAGTTGTAATTAGCACTACTCAACCACTGTCCAACATCTGCACTAAACGAGGGAGGGGCTATACCACGAAACAGTGTGCTCAGACACTACCACAGTATACAGGACAGGGGCTGGATTACAGTTCTGCTGCTGTTTCTTGGCATTGCAGTGTTCAACTGAAAATTCAACAACTCTCATAGACTTTCTGTCACAAGGCACGCACACACTGAGGTTTTAAGAACCACGTATAGAAATCTGAAATCTTTCATCCATCACAGTGGATGCAGGAGCCTTGCCAATGACCATAAGCAGAGGGATTTCTAAAGCCATCCATGCTTTGAAAATAATCAGACTATGTACACTGCTCACCCATCATCACTCTGTAATTACTCAATCAGAAAGGCTTAGTCTGAGGGGATCTTGCCTAACCATGTTCTCCTGCTGCCTTTAAATGCTGCACTTTCTGCTTCATTCTTACTACTGCTATCACAGCATCACTGGGCTTTGGCAGAGATTAGGGTTTCATTGTGCAGGACACTGCTCTGCCACTGAGAAAGAGTGTCTGCCACTAAGCACATAAGTCTAAATCGACCAGACAGGTAAAAGGGTCCAGCAAGGGTGTACTGCTGTCTCCCTTCAGCAGAAGAAGAAAGAAATGTAAGCACAGACTTTACCATAAAACCACACTGGAGGTCTCTAATAGAAACAGATTTGTACCCCTAGCTTTTCTCTGACCATTTTAGCATGAGACCATCATTTCGTTGTTTGTTCTCAGTCTAGAAACAATGCTTTGGGGAACTTTTTTGGGTGTGGAGTTTCTTTTTTTTTTTTTCTTTCCTGTTTCCAAAAATACAGCTGCTACGTGTGATTTAATACTGAGTTTTGAAAACAGGTTTGCACTGCTATTCTGTTAAAACAGCTTTCTGGCATGCTTTGGATTCTTGCATGCTTGTGCTTGTCACCTTTTTCATAAAATATGCACAACTTCCAAACATTATGTGAAGAGCTCAGCTACAGCCTCTGCAGAGATCTCTGCAGGGATCAGGCTGACCCTGAGACAGCGCTCTGATTATTTTGATTGCCTAGAGGTCTCCATCAACCTACAGGGAACAGGCCACAGTGGTTTTGGGTTTTTTCCACTCTAAATAGCTATTTGAACTCAACAGAACCAAAATAATTAGGTTGGAAATAACTATTAATAAGGAAGTGTAATTTTCATTTAGAAAAGCAAAATACTGAAGAAAAGCTCATAAAATGCTGGTTACTGCATTTATTGGAAGAGATACTAGCCCCTCTCCCTTATCCACATAAAAGTTATCTTCAAAAAAGCATGATATTACTCCCAAAAAAGGAAGTACATGTTTTCCTTTGTGTGGTTACAGCACAACTGTGGGCTGTACTCTATTTTGTGAACCGAAAACCAGATCTGGTGCGTGGTTTGAAATGTCATGAAGAGATTCACATTTGAACACACTAAAAACTTTACAGTCTTTGATGATCAGGATGTAAAAGGATTATCAGATTATGTATGGATTGGCAGATCTTGGTATTTCATGAGTCCAATTATACATCATTATTTTATTTCTGAAAGTCCCTAATGCCAAATCTTGTAAACGCTAAAGGTCTAAGCTTTCATTGCAAACAAGAAGAGATTTCTCTCTTATTGCTGTTCAGGGAAAACATCTCCTTAACTACTTTTAATGATAGGTACAATATAACTAAAAAATCCCACCTTTGAATTCATTTTCTTTTTAAGACAATCTACTAATATATTGGACATTTACTCCTGGCTTTAAATTGACTGTGGTTAGCAACTTGGCAAACCTTTTATGATACAAACACACCAAAAAAACCCAAAAACCAGAAAAACCTGGAGAAAATGTTCAGCTTTCATCAGTTGGTGGGCTGGGAAGCTGCAATTCTTGTCAAAGTGTCATGTGTTCATGGATCTGGCAGTGGCTTTGCATTCAAACTGTCTGACTTGAGTTGGAAACAGCTTCACTTTCTCAGCTGACAGGGTATGTATGGTCTTTATGGGCTGAGCATGCACCCAACCTTCCTCCCCCTCTCTGCCCAGTGACCGAGGCGCATGGGGAAGCATAAAGCACTTGCAGAGCTCACTGTGGGCTACGAAGGCTGAGGACCACTGCCTTGAAGATGTTCATGCTCACTCATCGATCTGATCCATACAGTATTCTGTGTCCAGGGTCATGAGACATGACCTGGTTTCCTTCTGCCTCCCATTCACCACAGGCAGGAATAATCTCTGTAGCATGCACCTGCTATCTCTCTTCTCCTTAGCCTTCCACAGAGGAGCCCACCAAAACCTTCCTTTACCATGTCCTCGTGGGGAAGAGTTGTCCCCTTTAACCCTTCCACTGGTAAGAGCAGGCTGCTCTCAAATGAGCCGTCCTAATGCTGTCAAAATCCGCATGGTTCATATTCCTTGTTTGCACTGTTGGAGTTTGGAAAGATTATGCTGGAGAGTATTGTGCCATACGTGTGCACTGTCTACATAACAGCAACTTGCAAAACACAATTGCACTGTTTAAGTGTGTTATATAATTAGGGCAAGCGGGGATCTGGCCCTGCATGCTGTTACTGTGCTGTCCTGCTCGTCATTTCTGAGATCTATAGCACCAGGGAACATGATACCACCAGCCTGTAGTTTTCAAACTTAAACAAAGTATTTTGTTGGATTGGTGACCAAACTAATTTTTATGACATGTCATTTCTGTAAGGACATTGCTTTATTTCACAGAAGGGTTTCCCATAGATAATGGTTGTTAGCTGGCTGAGTTGGAATCTAGCAGGATTAAGGAAATCTAAACTGACAGCTGGTTTTGTGCAAGGAAGCATAATGTGGCTGTTGTTACAGGAGGCAATGTGGGATGTTTGTGCACAAATGCATGACAAGAGGGCTTGCTCTTAGCTGTATATGTAAGTGCAGCTTAGCAGTTAAAGCAGCACATCAGGGCTAAATGCCTTGCAGAGAAAACTTCATGTGACTTTTTCATCACACACAGTTTGTGGTTGTGAATAAGATTATGTTTTTACTTTCACTGTAGTTGTCAGAAACAGATGTTTGAACTCTGGTCAAAATGAAAAGGAGCCATATTGCCAATTACTTTAAAGAGAAGCCAAGTCAGCTCACCACTGAAGAGTGAGGATCGCAGCTAAAGGAACAGATTGCCCCTCCAGATAACAGCCCAGCTTGTAGGTATGCACAACTGATGCAGCAGAACTGATGTGTCCTATCAAAAACAGCACCTCAGATGCTGACATTTCATTTGCCAGCTCCTAGGTTTTATTTTCTTCAGGCAAACTGCCCTGCAACTGCTAAGCACAGACATTTGAAAACAAACACAGTTTCAATGGGACTGCACAGCTCAGTGCTCAGAGGCAGCACTGCCACTTCTGCTGAGCTCAACAGGCACTGAGGCAGCTTCTGGTGCTGAAGGTGCCTATCTGGAAACACAGAAAATTTCTCGAGGGTTTTTTCAGTCAGAAGAGATTTTACCGTATCAATTGAGCTCACAGCAGAAAAATATTAGAAATTGCTTTATTACAGGTCTGTGCAAAATCACAGGCCATGCTTTGACATGCTTTGCATGAGTTTGACTCTAATGCAGCTATGATGAATACACCAAAGTAACATTCAATGTCCAGCAGTCTCAGTGAGGCCTGGGATTTACAAAGTGCTCAGTACAATGCTAATGATGTTTTGGTGATTTTGATAAAATTGATGCATAAATGTACTCACATGGGACTGACATTTGCCAGTATTAGCTAAAACAAAAATGGGAAAAGGTGGGAGCCATGAAAGCAGAGAGACTGGATAAAGGTGTGGTAGTGATTTACGCCGAAACCACCAGAGCTGTGTCTGGCATAAAACACAGTGACGAAGAGCAGGGCAGAGAAGGCATCAGGTGCTCGTTTGCCCATGAATGCTGCAAATCTGGAGTGCACTTTGCCCCTACTCTGGCACATGGAGGACACAGTTGCCTGGCTGAGTGAACAAGACTGAAAGACATCCAGAGATTCAGGGGAGACTGAAGCCCAAGTGGCCTTAGGGTGCAGTTTGGACTTCTGCAGCTCCCAAGACCCAGAGCAGGCTTTCCTGGACATAAAGCCATTCTGGAGAGCATGGCGTGTCAGGTAGATAATGCTGCACTTGTGCAAATGAAGGACAGAATGTTGGTGTCATGAAATACTAGATTTTCCTTCCCACACAAATGACACAGAAGAAATTGCTGCAGGAGTTCCCCAACATAACCCTTGTTGACCAAAGTCAGATGTGCCCACAGAGCTGCTGATCCAGGAGGTGTAACCTCAGGACTTCCACATTTGGCCATTCTGGGAAAATGGTTTGCTTACAGAATGCGAATATGGGGATAATTGCCTCCCACCTCATCCTGCAGCTCCAGCATCAGAGGCAACTCTATTCCCTCTCAGCCATATTCTGCAACAAGATCCTTTCCCTTAACAATTCTGTGATTCGATGATATATGAGATATCTCGGCTGTGAAGTTTCAGGTTTATGCTGCTGTTTGGAATAGAAACATGGCATGGATTACTTTCGCATTAGCCTAACATAAAACTAGGAGAAGATTGTAATAAACAAGAAAAATAAGTTCAAAACTATGATTCAAATATGTTTGAAACATACCTTTTAGTATCATGTAGATCCTTCAAAGTCATATTTTCTTCCTTAGCAGTTTGCGGATCCCTTATTTAAGATTTACTTCATATGTTGTGCTTGCTGGAAAATAAGTTCTGGTCTTCTGTGGAAATTCTCCTTCTGAACTGCTGTATTTTATTAAAGCAATTGGTTCACTTCCACTAACCAAGTCACCATATAACCACAATTAATCCAGCTATTTTGCACACACAGTTTATCTTGTTTTCCTTACTGATTTTGATAGTAAAATGTGTGTGCATTAATAATACACAAATACCTTCTGTTTTCACTGAAGTAAGGGTCAAACTGGCAAATTCCTGACCTGAATATTTAACTCTGAATGCAGAAAGAGTACTAAAAGCTTATTTAAAAGATACAGCTGCTGGAGAGTGTAATTGTACTTGCTACTTTCAACACAAAATGTTACTCGTATTTTCACAACTAAGCTTTTGCAAAGCATATTTGAGCAAGGGTCACTGAAAATTGTAGAGCTACTTCTTGCTTTCTAATGAAGTCAAGAAGCGATCCCAACTTGCCACAAATGTAAACAAACACCAGGAATTCATGTGGAAGCTGGGACAACACATCATCCAGTTTCATTTCCTGAATAAACTGGCTGTGTGAGAACCAGGATATAATTTTAGGGAGGGCAGCAATTCTCCGCTTCATAGGCCTGACTGAACACATTTTAATGAGAAAATGCCATTTCACTGGAACTGATTAATTCCACATGTTTTCTTGTTTCCTGTTCACTGTGTTCACCTTTGGGGGCTCCCACCCAGGCTTCTGCTGGAAAAACAGGCACAGCCCCTGCTCACGTGGCATCCAAAGGCCCACCATGGGCCACCATGTGGGGCGTCACAGCACCCCCCATGAAAACCTGCAGAGTCCAGACTGTCCTGATCATCAGCTCCAGAGCTGCACAATGATGTCACCTGCAGATTCCCAGAAGAAACAGACATCTTGGAAAATGCCTGATTTCCACCAACACCCCTTGATATGCTGTTCCAATGGCCAGGCACTTCTGATTTTACACGCATCCTTTAGTTTATAATTTCTCCGGATCGGCCTCTGAATCCTCAGGCTCAATTTGCCGCTTTACTTGATTGCAGATCCTGCTGGATTCAAATATTTTCTCCCCCTGCAGTCAATTACAGACCAGGATCAAGTTTCTTCTCTACTTTCTCTCCAATATACAAAAGCTGTACAAGACTTTTGAAGGTCATAGGGCTGGATCTCATCCTGAGTATGAAAAGCCTGCATTTAAACAACTTCACTTTTAGTAACTTTTATATTAGGGACATAAAATATGAAAAACACAGAAAAATTAACGCATTATTTCTTTTTAAGACTATTTTTGCAGCTTAAATCAGTGTCTTCTGCAGATTTGTAGGAAGAGAGCCCAGCTATGAGAGGGTACAATTGATATAATCTGGTATCTATTTTATGATCTGTTTTATGAGTACATCGAAATGAATACCCAGTCAAATTGCAACAGAAAAGAAAGTTATATTATTTTCTATTTTCCCAGGAATCAACCACAAAAAAACATTAGGGACAAAAAAAACTTTTAACAGTGTAAATGGTGTATTATATTGGCTAACTTAAACTTTAAAGCCCAAAACTTGTCTCAAGTCAAAACAGAGATAGGTTAGCAATAACTTGAAATTTAACAGGTATTGGAAGGAATATCTTATAATGTAAGCGATTCAGGGCAAGGGTGTTCCTTTCATGTTGAAAACAACCTTCCCAGAATATTGTTCTGTATCTTTAAAATTAATTGTTGGGGGAATGGTGGTATCCCTCTGCTTTTGTGCACAACATAGCTAAATGAGGTGAGAAACTTTACAGCAAACAGCTGTCCAAAGTAAGGAAAGTAGCAAGAATGGAATATTCCTGAACAACAAGAGGATGGTGGGGAAAAGAGCCATTTCATTGGATTTGTGACAGATTCATGTTTGAAGTTGAGGCCTATCTATTTAAAATTGGCAAAGATGCACCATCAGCCAAATGTAGCATTATTGGAGAATTAGCCTCGAACAACCTCAAATCCCTCAGACAACACAGAAGAACAGGGTAGTTTCCTAAAGGTGGGGGCAGAAAATGTGACATTCTTCTACTAACCCACTGGATGACGCTGCAAAAGTTATTTCACCTCACTCCTACCCTTCTCGGGCAAGATTTTGGAGGCTCCCCACGGCAGAGATTGCCACGGTTTGCAGGGACTCAGCTGAGATCCGCAGAGACAGGAAGCAGGGCATTAGCCCCTTCCCGGCCCCGAGGGGCACACAGGGGTCCCTGCCCAGGCGGGCACACATCCCCGGGAGCGCTGTTGCGGCGGGCGGAGCAGCCCCGGCTCGCCGCTCCCTGCGCCGGGGCTGCGCTGCTCCGGGCTGGGCTGGGGCGCCCTGACCTCTGCTGGCCACGGACAGAGCCCGCGTCGCTCCTCCCGCAGGGAAAAAGGGGGGAAACAGGAAAGGGTGTGTTAACCCTGCTGCGGTTCTGCCTGGATCCTGGCGGCTCGCCTAATCTCTTCCTACTTTCCCAGGGGAATAGCGTGTTGGGTACTGAGACGGCTGTGTGGTGCTTCCGTGGGCATCCAGCAGCTCCTGAGGTTGTTTTTCCATGGATTAATTATTTCAGATGCATGACTTGGCAGAGGTAACCCTTTTCTGTTGCAGATAGTTTTGTCAGACTTTAAAAGTTGAGCTGAAATTTTCCATGCTAAGGACTTTACCTCACCCCGGGACATTTTTACTCCTAGGAGTCTCGGTCTGAGGGAAGCTAATTTGAGTGTATCCAAACGTAATTGTGCTGTTACTGACATTCTCGAAGTGTTTAAACTCCGGAAACTGAAAGAGCATCACTTGAGTTTTTGCTGAGGTAAGGCAGAAATGCTTTGTATGAAGCCTGTGACCTTTTGGCAAAGATATAGACCTTTCAAATCTACACTTTACGTGAGTTTGGTAGTTCCTAGCACATCTCAGCATCTTTTACTCACTGCAATGCATGATCTACAAGCTCTACACACTTTTTGCCTGTGTTCTTAACCATGGCTGCCCTAATTAACATCAGGTCTTCCCACCTTGGGAACTGGGTGACAGAATTAAGGGCTGGATACAGAAATTGACTAGATGAGGAAGAAGGTTGAAGACAAGAGTAACAACACAAAAGGGTCACACTGGGAAGGAACAGCATGTGCTCTACACACACACCCATGCCTTGTAGTCAGCTCTGGTCAAGGCATCCCTGGTCAGTGCCTTTCCTGCAGAACCTGCTCTACACTGAGCCAGCTAGGATGAAAGATTTTCTCCAGAGATTGGGCCTAGCTGCAGTGAAAATATTCTGTGTACCAAAAACAAGCCCCAGCATTGAGGCAGGGAGTGCTATCCAGAATGGCAGAGTAATCACAGCTGTATTGTCAGTGCTGCTGCTTTTAGCCCTGTATAAAGCTGCGCACAAGGAGAAAGCACATCATTAGTACCCCAAAACTAGGACTCCACAGTTTGGTCAAGCTTTCTTCCAGCTTGTGAGTGATGTGCCTGCAACTTTCTTCCTCTTTCAAAACTTGGAAAACACAGTTCATCTCTGCAACTTGAGAAGGGGTATGGAACTGTAAAACAAAAATCTCTCTGTACTTTTTTTAAGAATGGAGATCCATCAAAGATGTCAGCTTGGCTTTTACTTCTGCTGCAATATATTTTGTATTTGAGATTAATAAAAAATAATTAGTGATAAGATTTCGCTTGCGATACACAAAGGAAAGCACAGTTTGTCCTGACCTACTTTAGGGTCAAAGTATCTATATCCCTTTTTGTTGGTATACAGAGTGAATAGCCCAAAATATGTACATGATTTAAGAAAAGTGTAGTGTAATGAGAATTGCCCATATATAGAGATCAAAGTTAATATACTGGACAAAAGAATAAAGGAAATGATCCCTATCTTCTGTTCAGTCAAGTCACTAAATTCAAGTGTGTCATTGTGTCAGTAGTGTTTGATTTGAAGACTTCATTATTAAGAAGTGAATGCTCAACATCAGTAGATATTGGTATAATGAATCTTGCTGCTTTTTGAAGTCCACATCCTGGAGATCTTCTGTAAATTACTTGTATTCCTAAATTACCCTTTAGGGGCAAAGTCAACAAAACAAAACCAGACCAAAACCAAGCTCAAAAGAAGAAAGTATTTCTAGTTTAAAATGAGCACCTTTCTGTACAATAGTTCTGCGCAATGTATGTGCATCTGTGTGCTTTGCAGTGTGCAGTGCATGCTCAATTGGTTTGCCAAGGAAGATATATACTAAAACATTATCTAGGACTGACCAATTTTATACCACCAAACTGATGAAATGGCTGAATTTTCTTTCTGGAAAGGCACTTGGACTTAGAAAGGTGAATATGTTCTCATTGTGTGAAAAGCACAAACCAGCATCCTGAGGAATTAGTGCTCGCCTTGTGTTGATTACTGAACAGAAGAACTAATTGTTCTATAAGGCCTATACAAAACTATATGTTCAAGAAATTCTCTATTTGTGGAAGCCCAGTTACCATGTTTGCATGTACAAATAAGCACATTGTTCACCAAACACATGCATGTCTCAAACACTTAATTGACAAATCTTCACTCAAAGTTATAACCCATTCAATGTTGTCATGAGTACATTTGCCATGTCCTTCACAATTCTCTGCCTTTCAGGTTGAAAATGTAGCCAATAATGTCCTTCAAATATGGTGCTTAAACTCTGCATAAGGAAGCACAATTGAGCCCTTGACATTATTTAGATCATAAGAAGGGTTCATTGCAGGGAGAAATCTTTACATTTTACTGCATATGGATAATTCTTACAGCCCGGTGAGGGCTGTGTGTGACATGATTCCCAGAAATTAAATACCCCAGAGAGAAAGTTATACAATTAATCATCAACTTTTGTGTTACCACTCAGCAAGATTTTTATTTTTTCATGCTGAGAGACTGAAGGGAGAGAAAACAGATCTTGAAGAGACTATATCCAGACATACTTGCTTTATTTGGCTTTGAATTTGCTTGTGCTTCAGTAATTATTCTGAACATCTGGTTTCTTTGTTAATCAGAGAAAGCATGTTTTATTCCCTTGACTTTTTAATAAGAAAAAATGAATTTAGCAGTCCACCATATGAGAATCTACTGCAACAGTAACAGTTTGCAGGAACTGAGTATGACATCATGCTGCTTGTGATATGCCTGTGTATGCCTGTGTGTGGGATGCTCACAATAATGATTATTTTCCAGTAGGATTGAAACCACATGCAGGAACTCCACTGCCAGGGGCAGCCAGGACTGCATCACCTGCTTATCACCATGATGGCCAACTCAACACAGCCAGGGACTTGCAGGTAGGAAGAGGGATTTATACAGGTGATAAATAGTTCATCCCTTTAGTGATGTTCAAAAGAAACTTAAAGATCAGAGATGGTCAAGGCTTTGCTCCCTGCAATGTCAAACTCTGCTTCTCCACTCCTATCCCAACATTCATCCTGGGATTTGATTTCCACCCCAGGGTATATATAGCCATTTGTTACAGCAGAGGGACAAGTTTGAAGTCCAACGGAGACTTTAAGCCTGTTCAACTGGCCAGCAACTCTTCACCTCCTGTTAGGCACAGAGGTTGGAGGCTTCCCTGTGCTCCCTTTGCCCTCCTCAGACATGTCTTCATCACCACCACTTTGGTTATGGCCACATTTAGGAAGAAGGAGAAGAAAACGTAGCTGCCTCCTGTGACATCCAGCTGGAGCAATGCCAAGTGATGGCAGACAGTAAGAAACAGAAAAGACAGAACCTTTTACTTCATCGTAGCAACTCCAGTGTCGGATTGGGGACCTGCTGCTCCACCCAACCACAGACGTCACTGTGGTGAGGAAAGCAAACTGTGATACAAGGGGACTCTGGGCATCAGGAAATACATCTGCAGATAAGGATTCGGGGTTTGGTTTTTAAGGAGTTTTATTAATGCAGCAACAGAGGACATTAAACATTTGTTGTTTAATCAAAAAGGTGGGAATGGATTTTCATCGAAAAGCCTTCTCACCTGTTGCTTTCTCACAGAATCTAAGAAAATTGTAATAGCAGGTAAGGTAGCTAAGTCTAGAATAGAGCAAAAAATGTTTTGTGGAACACTTCTGAAATGTCTCTATTTTATGATCAGTAAAACCCATAGGAAAATACTTCAAAGTGGGCTGTTTTGATGTTATGCCACACATATAAAAGCCTCAGACTCTCAGAATATCATGAAATATGAATGCATTAAGGATGCAATAAGACATCTTTAATGATTACCTTCATTGCACAAGGTCCTTCACTGCAGAGGAGAACAAAAGCACCATGCTCCTGCCAGGGCACTGCTGATTTCTGCTGACTTCCTCCATGGAGGAGATTGCCCTTCTGACAGGCTCTGGGCCTCCCAGTGCTCCCAGGCTCCACCAGCCAGCACATTCCTGCCCCGCTGGCAGGACCCAGGGCACACCGAGCTGCCAAGCACACATGGGGCCACAGGGACTGGAAAGGCACTGTCAGCAGCCACTGCTCCCAGGGCATCCTGGCAGCAGCCCCCAGGCTGTGCTCGCAGCTGCTGCCCCGTGGGCAGAAGGAGCTGGATGCCTAGGATGGAGAGTGACCAGTGGAACCTTCAGGGAGGTTCTGGTACAGGCTGCAAAAGGCTGTGAGATCACACAACAAGCTCCCTTCAGGCTCTCATTCCAATGGTCTCGGCTCTTCCACACTGTCCATGTTCAGTTTTGACTTTCTGGGATTTTACGTTTTTACATTTAAAATCAGTGGTTTCACAGACTTTGTGGCCTTTTCCATGCAATTTATCTTTCATAAACACGCATGGGCACACACAAGCAGATGTTTGTCCTGCCTTGCTTCTTCTGCATGAGTCCCACATGAGGAAGACTCAGGTGTTCCAAGGCGATCCAAAGCATTGCCAGCTCAGCGCCTGGACCACGATGCCTGCAAGTGACTGTGGGGATGAGGGAATTTCCCCTGACAGGACACCCGAGCTCCCCCAGCTAAAGTGACTGCCTCTGAAGCACGCTGGCTTTCCAAACGCTCGCTGGCTGAAAGAGCCACTGACACAAACAGAGGCTGCACTGTCACCGTGTGCCAAATGTTCTGGCAAGGCTGGGGCCAAGCTGGGCTGTGTGAATGGCAGCGCTTCCTCTCAGATCCTGGCACTCGGGCAGGGCTCCCTTCACCCCCACCCACAGCCCCCACGGCCCAGCCATCTGGGAGGAGCTGCAGCAGCTGCTGGAGACCACGCAGCACACAGGGAACATGCTCTGCCAGCCAAAGGGAATGTGCTCCGCCAGACAGCGGCTGGTGCTGGGCTCCAGGATGCCCTCGGAGCAGCCACGTAGGATTGTTTTTCCCCCACAGTAAGCTCAGGCTGCTGGGCAGTCTGACAGCTGACTGGGTGGTGGATCTCAGTGGACCTGAGCAACCTCCTCCAGCAATCAGCTCTAACAAAAGGCCTCTGTCAAGCCACGGAGAGCTGAGAACTGGCATTGAGCATGCAATGCTACTATTAAGGAATTAGCACAATGAGAAAATTATTTTGGCATCAAACTGCAGTAATGTCTGGGACAGCAAGACAGATATCCACTTCTACCCCTACTTCTGATGGTCATAAGCAGTCTTTGCCTCTACCTTTTTTTCTGTTCAAGAATTGGTCAGGGGAGGCAGGGACTGGGTGCTGTTAATACAGGCAGAACTAAATGTATCTGCTAATGCTCTTTAAACTCCAGCACTTAGAATAGTCCTGAACATAAACACTTAACATCACTGGATTTAGGAAGCAGTAAAATTTTAAATGGGCACATGCTCTTCTTGAGTAAACTGTTGTAAAAGAGATTACATGGGCTTATATTAGTTGAGATTCATTCTAAATTTTACTCTTCTTTGTTCTTCCAAATAATAAAATCAGATGAAATCTTGAACACTGTTAAGAATTACTGTGACACCAGACATGAAAGGACACTTGGTTTTGCAGGCTTGTCAAAACTCTGGTTGAGTTTTCAGATTTTAGTAAAAAAATTAGTTTTGAGTTATTCACAATGGCAAGTCAGAGGCTGAATCTATTTTTAAATGGTCTTATTTCAAACCTCACTCTGTTTTTAAATCAAAGAGGAGATCTAATCTATTTCCAGACATTTCTCTTATTAGTTTCTCAGAAACATCATCTAACTGTATTAACACAGCTTGTCAAAAGGGGCTTCCTTAATAAAATGTAGCCTTTATCAAAGGGGAAGAAAAGAAAATTTTATTAGTTTGTTGACCAGGGCATTTCTACAGATGGCATCTGCTTTACTGGTTTATGTCCTTGCTCAGATCTGACTCTTGTCATTGTACCATTTGTATAGCTTAATTTTGCTAATATGAGCATCTGAAGTGATTATGGAGAGATACTTCATGGGAACCATATATGAAAGATCTTATTAAACAGCATTCCTGCATTATCTAAAACAGATGTAGTATTGTAAAACAAAAAAAGGCTTTATTAAGCCTCCAAAGCTGTCTTTGTCCATCTGCATAAATTGGCAGGTTGCATGAAGACCTTTTTGTTATTTATAAATAGAATTGTGCCTGAAATACAACCATACATCCAAAAAATCTCTAATTTAGGAAGGGTTAAAGTCCTTGATCTTGATATCCATCTTGCAGCTAAAGCCTGTCATTATTATCTGAGGTTTTACTGCTTGCTTCCTCTGGTTCTTCTTGTTATTTGTTTTTTACAAGTCAGCTTCTGGTTAACCCTCACTCTTTTATTCATGTCATTGGCATCTCGTATGTGTTGTACTAGATAAATGTAGACATTCTCACCAGACTATGAAATACATATGTTCAAAAGCCCCTAAGGCAATTCCTTTAGCCTTTACCTTCCCAGCATAAGATTTGCCCTGCACTGTTTTTCTCTTATAAAATAGAATATACTGCTAATTGTACATTGTTGGCTTCAGCAATCGCCTTGTAAATCCAGATGAAGAAGGCATCAAATGGCCATATCCTGTCTCCTGCTTGGGTGTGCAACATCTCCAGAATACTACGAGGTTCTCCCTGAAACTCCCATTTTCAAGACAAAGCCCCTCTGGGTGAATTCTGCATCTCGATACTTTTGGACTGGGTGGATGCTCTAACTGCAGAGGTCTGTTACTTCTGTTGAGTCCAAAAGCAGCAGTCCTACTCAGAACCCGAAGCATACAGAACCCACATCCAAAGCTTACAGGGTGCAGCAGATCTGCAGGGGTTTGTCCATTTGCGCTGTGCAGCGTGGGGCTCGAGAGCTGCCCTTGGGTACTCATGTCAGCCAACTTCAGCCTTCGCCTGCTGCACCAGCTCTGCTCACATCACCTCTCCAGGCCACCCTGCTCAAGAAAGGCATGCCTTTTTCATGCAGATGTCACAGAACAAGAATATAAGAGCCCAGTATAGAGCCAAAAATAAGTGTGTTTACAAGTTTTCAGCAGCTGTAAAATTAAAAGGGATGCAGCTCAGTTCAGTCAAAATTTCCTATTGTTTCAGCTGAAATATAATTTCTTTTTTTCCCCCTCTTGCTGAGTGATCTGTAAAAATTGAATTTTTAAACTTTGTAAGAGCAGTGAAGATTCATTGTCCTGTGGTAATTTATTTTATGTTGAAAACTGGAAGAAGTTTTCTTTATAAACTATTTTCAGTTTATGAAGTATTGTATGAGGCAGCCACTAGTCCAATTTTAGCATCTGAAAAGTGACAACATTCTACTCATAGAGATCTGTAAGGAAAAAAATGTTTCAAAATAAAATTGTAATGCCTGCTATTTCTGGTTCAGTGGCATGGACATTTCCGGCTCCCTTAGGCTAATTAGCATTGAAAGGAAGGTAAATAGCAATGTTCTCTTTCTAACCTGATTCCGGGGCATTACTGTGACTTGGAGATTTAGTCTCTGTTCATTTCTGAATTACTTTATTTGTAAAGCAGAGGCTCCACAGTTGTTTCTGCATTCACCACAAGAGCAGAAGAGACAGGTGCCTTTGTGCCATGCAGCCCAGGGATGAGCACTGCATGGCAAGGGAAGGGCCTCGATAACAAAATGCCATAGTTATCAGAAACCCCTGATTTTCATCAGATCCCCAGCTAAAGCGCTTGATATTCACCATAGTGAGAGAGCAGAGAATTATATTGTGACATTTAAATAATGTTTACCTTTCTCCTGTAGGGAAAAAAAAAAGCTGCAGTGAGGTTTCCTCAACAACTGGCATTTAAGAGCTGGCAGTGGGCAGGCAGCATGACTGACAGTGCTGGCCAGAGATGCCTCTGCTTAACACAAAACAGCACCAGCAAGCCTTACCCTGAGGAATCACTGCTGTTAATCACCAAATTTATTAAACTTGAAAAGCTGCTGATACACATCAACTCTTCCTGCTGGTGGGAAAGGGATTGGCTCTGGTACTTCGTCTCGAGATGGATATAATTCATGAGCTTCTTCTAGTATCTGGTGCCAACCACACAGAAGACTTATGTTGTGTCAGTAAAATATGAGTTTGTTATCACTTCCATGTTTATGAAATGTTCTGTGCTTTACAGCGAATATATTTTCTTAAGCAACGTGAGGAAATGGCTGAGAACCTCACATCTGGGTGTTACCTCTTCTTCCACAAACCATGTCCAAGTCAATTCATACAGAATTTTTAACAGTATATTTCTCTGACTGAGCAAGCAGGATGAGAAACTGTGCAGTTCCACAAAGAGAAGTGGGTAATGTCTTCAGGGGGGAGGGGGGTGTTCTAATTCTTGTTTGGCTTACATGATTTTTCTGTGACATATGCATGCATGCTGAAAAATTTGGAACAAATGTGTTCTTTAAAACAACCCATACAATTACATTCTTTAGATCTGATTTTAATGCTGTAGCAAAAAGACTTTCTTGTACTTCAGAACACAGTAGCTTAGTCCTTTAATGACTGAGACTTTCAATTGCCACTCCACGGACAGGTCTCCAGATCTCTGTTCGTCTTGTTCTTCCTCAGATCTGCTGTTACTCATACTCCCTTCTACAAAAAGTGATCCAAAGGTCTCCATTACTTTTCTCTCCACCTTTTGATTCCTACTCTCTGTTTATCATCACAACAGCCTATGTTGGGGTGTCTGTATTGCTTTTTGGAGACATTGGACTCTTTATCAAGCCACTCTGCACGTTACCTTGCATAATGTGATATACTCATATTGCCAAACCTCCTCTTAATGTCAATTCCCAATATTGTCTTCAAGCTTCTAATCCTTTTCCCTCCATTCTGTTCCAGCCTGATTTTTTTTTTCCCTAACCTTTTGTAGGAGATGCTTTGCTGGCATGAACACAGCTAAATCAGAATCCCTTACAGAGCCACCAGTGGATAGAGCTGGAAGAAGTGGCAAGATATCCTCTCCTCTAATGCAAATAAATATTTATCATCTTAATACTTTCCAGTATTTCAACACACCCTTAGACAGCCTTCTATAATATCTTGATATCTCCTCTAATATCTCCCATCTTAAGACTTCAAAGTTTTCTGATTCCACCATGCTCTTTCCTGCTACAATGTCAGGTGATCTCCCTGTCTCTCACTCTGTTGCCACATCATTCAGTATCACATTTCCACTACCACATTGCATGTGTGTTACCATATTACTCTCTTCCTCCGCACTCTTCTCTTGGTTTTGAGCTGAGAAAACCCAGTTCTGGTCCTAGCAAGTGTATTTTCCAGACACACTGTTATTTTATTCTCTTTTCTCTGGTCTCCTGCAAATGTATTTCTGTCTAAAAATACGAGGCATAAATATGAAACATCCTAAGAGGCTTTTCTGCACTGAGCAGAGTCCTATTTTCTAGCCTTACATATGGATCTACTGGATTTGTTTCTTTCAGCGTCCATTTCCTTCCATATTATGGTACTAACCATGCTACTACTGTAACTTGTCACCCTGGTGCATGGCATGTACTGACAAATCCAAAGAATACACAAAATGACTTTTCATACCTTTGTTGAGAGGATGAGAAAATATACACTATTCTGTTTGTTATGCAGACCTTCCCTGTGAAAAGAGTGATGTTTTCCAAGGTTACCCCAAGACTACAGTTAAGCTTGCAACCTATAAATATGATTTATAAACTTAATGACTATCTCAATTCTCATTAGTTTAGGTGCAAAACAAACCCCCACTGGACACAATTTTGTCCTCCCCTCAGCAGTATTTGTAAATGAGGTTGCCTGAAGCAAAGTGTTAAATCACTGCCTGTTATGGATTCCCTCCTAGATTGTTAGTACTTCCAAACTCCGGTGCTTCTCCTTGAATCTTGCCTTTCTTCTATCATCATTTAAACAACTGACAGTTCTAATTATTGTACTCATAGACAAGGACTTAATTAACCTAATCAGCCTGCCATGGAGCTGACAGGTATGCTTTTCTGTCAGAGTTAGGTCAAAACATGTAATCTGCAATGAATAGGAGCTCTTTTTCAGCTGCTCTGGCAGTGGTTCAGCGCATCCATGTCTCTCCTCAGGCCACTGAATTGTGTGACCTTGCAGCTCACAATGAAGAGTGATGACTGTAAAGTGTATGTCAAAAAGCTAGTCTTCTCTGACCCAGTTTCCAGACACAACATGATGGATAAATGCCAGAGAGGCAGCAGCCTGTGTTATCGGACAGAATCAGGGGCATAGCAGAGGGGAGCATTGCTTCAGTGGTGCCCAGAAACCATCGCTGTCAGCGTGAAGCAGTGCAGAGAGCTGTGCTTTCCAGGGCAGGAGTGGGAGACACGAGGTGAGATGACACAGAGACACCATTTAGGCACTCCTGGGTGTCTGTGCCTGCACTGACTCAGCACCTTGGCCACTTTCTGGCCATCGCCACGGGAAACAAAGTCCTTCTGCAAGCTATGGCTGCTCTTTATTGTCAGGAACAGGTTGCTACCACACACCTTGTGGACTCCCTTGCTGCTCTGCTAGCAAAGTCAGAGAGGGAGATAATGGCTGGAGAAAATTGTGACAAACAGTTTGTGTCCTTTTCTCTCCCCAGCCTCTCTGAAGCTGGAGCTGCTGCATGCCAGAGTGGGAAGCCCAGATTCTTATTAACTTGCTGGTTCACCCTGGACTAAAACTAATACAGTGTACTTCACATCCTGACCAATTATCTAAAATTAACCCAGCTAGGCAGTTACCTATAAATAAATTTTTTTTTAAAAATCTTTTTAAAGTATTTACATAAATAAATCCTTTAATGCTGGCTATTTTTTGTGCAAGGTCTGGAGCAGCTGCAGTGCTGTTGGCAGACCATTTAGGACTCCCTCTTTCTCCATTTCCTCCCATCCTCCTAATGTACTTACTTCCTTTGAGAGTTTCCTATCTTAGGAAATATCCCCTGTTAGCAGCAGCTTCCTGCCTCCCATCAGGGAAGTCAGCTGCCAGCAGCAGTGACAAATCAGTAAGAGAAAAGAATCAAAGAGAAACTGGAAACTAACTTTCCAACTGAGCCAGAGACTGAAAGGACATTGTAAAGAGCTGGTGCTTGTCACCGTATTCATGTGAAATCTATCTGTCCTTGGGCCCTTGTAAGGAGGAAAGTACTTAAACTTGCAAAGGCATTACTCATTGATGAGATTGCATCCTTAACCATCATCTCTCAGATAACCTACTGCAAGAGCCAGCCACACAGCTCTTAGTCCTGGAGTTCAGTCTGTGCAGTAGAATTGCAAGCAGTGTTGCCAACCACTGGGCTTCCCTCTTGCAGTGTTGTACAACCAGGAACAAAGGCAAACTGACACACCAGTCCTGCTCTGATGATAATGTTTGTTTCACTCACTCATTGAATTTATTCAAACCTAGACTTACTTGCCTCAGTCCTGTTCCTTTTAAAGTATTAAGGAAAACCTGGAATTTACAACTGTCTAGACAATATCAGAGTCTGTCACATTTTAAACTAAATTTTTTTGCCAAGGGAAAAGAAATATATCCTTAAAAGACAAGTCAGACTAGATTAAGCATCAAATACTGAATGGGACTCTAGCCCTCATAGCTGAGGCCTATAATTCTTTTATATAATTTCTTTTTGCAGAAAAGCAAAGAGCTAGAAACAAAAGTTCCAGTTCAAATAGTCCCTTAGGTACATGAACAAAGGCAAAACACTGATGTTTATAATAAGGAATATGAAATCTAACAAAACCTTATGAAATCTTAATCTAGTCCTTCAGAAATGCAAATGCACCCTAAACTAAGGTCAGTCATGCAGAACACCAAAACTCTGAGGAGGGCTTGAAAACTTTCATACAGGATCCCAAAAGTATAGCCATGATATGCAGGACATCAGTGTGTCAGGTGTGACTTGTCAGAGCACTGACCTCTTGTGCAACTCAAAAATACCACAAGTAAGATATTTGTGGTTATGTGTTCTAGTATATCAGAAAACAGACACTTTCTATTTTAGAAACTATACTGCCGAAGAGAGTTGATTTATGCAAACCTTCATATTTGCAAGTGACAGTGTAGTGCTGGCCAAAAGGATATCAAGAGTCCAAAATAAGAGGAGACTAAAAGATATTTAGCATTACATTTAAACCAAATGGGACCACTGGAGGCTGAGCAGGCAGAGTTGAGACAAGACGCCGAGGCCACAAAATGAACTGTGTTGCCCAGAGCATTTTTATAAAATCACATTGAAGGGCAGCTACCTCTAAAGAGACAGCAAACCCCAGAGAATCACAGGAGTCCCCAAAGTCACTGGACCCTCATTGATTTTAACATGTGGGAAATATGGATTAAAATTAGAAGATGAGCCTCTTGAAGCTGTATGGAATCCTTGGAGGCTCTTAAATTTATTCTGAATTATTTAGGAAGAGGAGGATGGATTCTAACTTTAATCTTAAGCACAACATCCTCCCACACTGTGGTTATTAAACACTTCACAGTTTAACTGCGCTTTACTTGTGTTTGTAGCCTCAAAAACACCCTAGCTGCCATGCAGTCATGCAGACTGGCGCATCTAAGAACTGAATCTTACTTGACTTAACCCTTAAGATCTTCTTGAAACATTGTGTGTAAGATGCACATAACGAACTAATATTACTGCCTAAGGCCTGAGCTGGTGGAGTAGATACGTAAGGTTTCTGCAGCAGAGACTGTTCCCATGTGCCTGTTTGCACTGCACCCAGGGGGAAGAAAACAACATCCTGATGGGTTCACCAGTGTGAATCCCAAAACCAGCTCTCACTGAACAATAGCTTTCCATTAGCCTGGTGAAAGGATGCCTCTGATCACTGATATTGCAGAGACAGTCTTTTCAGGACTACTTCTACTCAGACTTTCTCACGCACGGTAAGTAGAGCAGGGAAACAGCTTTCTGTGGAAAAGCAAGCAAACAACAAAACAAAACAAACCCCTCTAAGTAAGGGTAGATTAAGAGTCTGGGAATCTTTTGATCTTTTGGACTCAGCTGTCCTCCAGCAAACAGAGAACAGCTGACTGTGGAAAAAATAATGCCAAATAACTGGATTTCTGGAGAAGAAAAACTGAAAAGAGGCTAGGAGTGAATGGAGAAATGTGCTTGTCACTGAAACTGGCTGGGTGAAATCCTAGTATTGCCACAATCAATCAGGAGCTTTGCTTTTGGCTGCAGGGGAGCCAGGCTTTAACCACTGAGTTCAGTGCGGACACTCACCTTATAAACAGCATTCACTCTGGGAGTTTAAAAACTTACCGTGAAAACATTTTTAAAATTCATTATTTGAATGAATTATCAAGACGTATAAGTATAAAGAAAGTATCAAAAAATGAAGAAATTTTATTTCCATTTCAGGTGAACAACTATAATGGGCATTACTGAGAGGTACATTAAGATTGTTCCTGCTAAAGTTCAGATGCAGTTGCCAAGTTGTTGATAAGGTACACTGCACTTTTGACAAAACCTGCCCTTGTGGGCTTCAAAATAAGGAAGTCTTGTATTTATCAGTATCATACTCACTTATGGAGAGTGTACACATGTTATATATCTAGGGGCATATGAACACACAGCAAAAAACTCATTGAGTGTGACTATTTTTGTCTAGGGATCAGAATACCTGGGTGTTGGAAACATTATGCTGGTTTGCAACCCTTGAATTTTGAACATTGTATTGCTAGGCTGCAGTTAACTCAGCTCTCACTGAAATCAAGATTGCTGGAAAACTTTTTACACTGTTTTTTTTTTTAATGTGAAATTGCCAACATGTATAAAAATGTAAAAGTTTTAGCAACATGGTGGGGTTTTTGTAGATTTTAGCCTGGATTTTTCTCATCTGTCTACCTAGATGCAAGGGTGACCAAGGACCCAGGTTTTCTGGCTTCCCAGAAAAATGAGCCCTTGGCACTTCTCAGGATTTTTTAAGCCCTCAGGTCTCAGATAAGCTCTCTTCAAGTTAAGACTATGGGGCTCCTTTGGTCTACAGTTTAGAAACTATATGTGCTATAAACCAGTATCTTCCCTCTTTTCAGGGGGTACTTTTTAACTCTTGGTTTTATCAGATATAGAACAAGATTCTTTTTTTTTTTAGTATTTATATCTTTCACAAATTCGAAGCAGTTTTTTCCACCCAGTTCTGGTTCCATTTTCAAGCATGACGTGTCTGTACAGCAGGAAGCTGAAAGTTTTTATCATCTCAACTGGTGCTATTCAACAACACTTACCGCAGGCCAGTCTGTGCCTTATAAACTGGAACTGGCAACTGGGTTACTTCTTACTCCAGAGCTACTCCCCAGTGCTGGATATACATTTTTATCTTGGGAAGAACATTGGAACAAGGGTCTCTTAGAGTGTCTTAGGCTACCTGGGAATCAGCTAACTCAGGGACATAAACATCAGAGGTGCACAAGCACATGGAAACTAAAGCACGCAGAAATTCCCATTCCACTCTGGGATCCATGACTGCCCAAAGGTCAAATCCTCAGTGTGGAAGAGGCGCACGGGCATGGGCAGAAACACATAGGTACTCCCCTTACAGCAAGTTGAACTCTACTGAAATGCTGTCTTAGAAGAAATACATTGTCTTCCAAGGACGGCAGCTGTCCTTTGAATCATACAAATCATACAAACCTGTCAAGCTCATTGCAATTACAGCAGTTCACTTAAATACATATCTATATATATATATATATATATGTATTTAAAATAATTATTATATATATATAGTGCCATGGCAATCATAGCCATGAAGAAATATGAAGCTCATGTAAATAATGNAGAAATACATTGTCTTCCAAGGACGGCAGCTGTCCTTTGAATCATACAAATCATACAAACCTGTCAAGCTCATTGCAATTACAGCAGTTCACTTAAATACATATCTATATATATATATATATATGTATTTAAAATAATTATTATATATATATAGTGCCATGGCAATCATAGCCATGAAGAAATATGAAGCTCATGTAAATAATGGCTATACTTTGAAAGGAAACAGAAAAAAAAAGATAGTGAGAAAAAATAAACCAGCTATTTAACAGATTTATTTTTACACTGACTTCAGGTCTTCATTTATTAACAGCAAACATTTTCCACAAGCAAGCCAATATTGATCCGTAGGGCAAGGGAGAAAACATAAAATATTTATTCACTCATAGAATAACAGTAAGCAAAAATTTTGCTAGATAGTCGGACATCTGTGCAGGATGCTGGGAATGCATGGGGAGTAGTTTATTAACAGAGCTGTTCTGCATATTTTGTGTAGGTTACTCCTCTTGGTTTGAGTTTCTTCTGAAAGATCAAGATTTACCGCCTGGAACAGGGGCAGCTGTTCATTCATCCAACATAAATTAGTCTCCGGTGCAGGTTTAAGGCAACTGGCAGCGCAGGCCTTAACTCGATGAACCTGGAAAGGCCCACACCTCCCACACCACTGCTTTTCAAATGAGAAATTCCTTGGCACAAAAGACTCAGCCCACAGGACTTCTCCAGACAAACAATCAGCCTGCAGTGCTTCACTGGGCATGAGGGTCTTGGCAAGGCGCCATTCACTATCATTAAAAGTGTTTATAAAAAAATTGTTCATTTTTGGCCAGCTTTTTTTTTTCCAAGGCCAGGCCTCCACCCCCACATCTTCAGTGGAATGTGTTAATAATTTGCTTTGTGGAGATGAAAGGCTCTTTGATAGGAGCAGCATAAACACATCTCACTGTGCTCAAAGGTCTTTGTCCCACAATAGAAGCATAGTTTCTGTACAGTGGCTTGAACGGAAAGAACAGACACATTTCTGAATCATTTTTCACTCTTTTTTTCTGTCTTTCCTCTTCACATACACATACACACCCCATTTGTCTCTTCCTTTATTCCTTAAAGTCTGTTGCAAATCCTTGTGTGGAAAACAAACAAGAAAGTGGTTCTGAGCAAGAAATCCTCACTGATATTTGCAGCAGATGGATTAAAAATACCAGCCAGTCCCAGCAGTCTGTGGTGTCAAAAACCAAAAAGCACACCAAAACATGGGTCTGCCCTGGAGTATGTGACTGAGCATGACTTGGAGCAGTGTGCAGCACGGGAGGGGGAAAGGCTCCAGCTGCTCTCATCTTCTGGTCCTCTCTTCGACAGCAGATTGCAGGGCCTGCTGAATAAATACAAATCAGAGTTTAAAATCCATCTGCAGGGAAAAGACAGGTATCATTAACTCAAAATGCAGTGTATACTAGCAAGCACTGCCCAGTTTGAACCACTGTGTGCATCTCATCTGTACTCACACTGCCCCTTTGAAAGCACAACCTATTGGTGCTGAACCACAGCATCAATCTGCAGCGATCCTGAATGGATAAAGATATAAGTAAGGTGTGGCCCTCACTCCTGTCCTGATTGACATGTCAACACAAGCCTTAATCACCAACATTGTCTTGAGGTATTAGCACTTCAGGACATTTTTCAAGATGAGCTTTGTGTAGGCTTGTTTTCTTTCATTTTTGACTGTTCTTTTGATAAAAAAGATACTGTACCTACTGGCTTTTCCTGTGTTTTTGTTTTCCTAAAGTGTTCACTGCTCTCATGCTATGTTTCTATTTACTCTTCACAGATTATTTGGTCTTTTATTCATGACAGCCCTCTCTAAAGAAAAATCAAATTATTTTACAGATGTGTCACCTTATGCTTCTGATGCATTATCATTCAGCAACTAGAGTAATATGGTCAGATCGGCTGAAATTACTTGAGCACTTATGCTACTTTTTTTCAGGTAATTCAGACATTAAAGGCATTTAGCTGTTGCTCCACGCAATGTTAAGCTCTATATGTTGTAGACTATATGTAGACATATTTGGGAAGGGACAGCTGCCCAAGAGCTCAGATTGCACTGTGCAGAAAAGCAGCTTCAGCCTAGACATGCACAGTCACAAAATCGTTCTGGGAGAGACAATATTCCTGATAGCCAGTGCCCTACCAATGCTTTTCACATATATGTTCTGTTTTCAAATGGATTTTAAATCCTTAACAAACTCTGCTCAGAGAGTTGCTACTGAAAAGAGGTTTGTTAGCAAAAATATAAGGGTTTAGGAAAAATATAAGCATTGTAACTTAAATGTAAGTTTGTGCCAGTACAAGCAAAGCACACAGTTCCTGAGCTCACCTGAGGTGATAGGAGTGGATTGCTTTAAGTCAAGTCACCAGCACTGTTGACTCCAGGACAGGAGTGAGGGCCACACCTCACTTATATCTTTATCCATTCAGGATCGCTGCAGATTGATGCTGTGGTTCAGCACCAATAGGTTGTGCTTTCAAAGGGGCAGTGTGAGTACAGATGAGATGCACACAGTGGTTCAAACTGGGCAGTGCTTGCTAGTATACACTGCATTTTGAGTTAATGATACCTGTCTTTTCCCTGCAGATGGATTTTAAACTCTGATTTGTATTTATTCAGCAGGCCCTGCAATCTGCTGTCGAAGAGAGGACCAGAAGATGAGAGCAGCTGGAGCCTTTCCCCCTCCCGTGCTGCACACTGCTCCAAGTCATGCTCAGTCACATACTCCAGGGCAGACCCATGTTTTGGTGTGCTTTTTGGTTTTTGACACCACAGACTGCTGGGACTGGCTGGTATTTTTAATCCATCTGCTGCAAATATCAGTGAGGATTTCTTCTGAGTTTGTATTGTGGGCAGAGGGGAGATTTAGCGCCTCTGAGCTACAGCAGCCCAGCAAGTGCTAATCTGGTCACTGTGCTGCTAATCTTGTTCTTTTCTGAAATCGTTTCCAGCCCCAGTTCTTCAGCAAACACAATTGTGTCTTGTCATCTGCAACACTTCCTCCCATGCAATACTCTCTGATAACATTAATGTCAAGCCTGAGTTTCAGCTGTGGCCCTAGACCTTCCCTGAGAAGGGAGGATGGTTGACACCGCAGTCAGGTGTTTGGACTGACAAGGAATGAAGGTGAGTCAGGTCCTCATCTGATGGTTTCACACTCTAAAGTTAAATGGTGTGGGATGAAAGATCATGTATTGGATATACTGCGGAATGTACAGCATGAGATTTTACTCAGCATGTGAGAGCCCTGGATGCACCATTCAGTGTAAAGTGACTCTTAATACCACAAGTTGCTAAAGGGTCACAGCCCTTTTTATCTTTTCTAAACATGCCTTTCCACAACTCTTGGGGAAATAGTAATCATGCATCTTGATGTGGTTTCAGTGAAAAACCACCTGAAGAAGGGCAGTTTCACTTGATCTCAATTTAAGCATTTTGGGCCCATTCAGAGCAGAAACTTAGGGAGTGCCATGATACTGTGGAGCAAAGCAAATATTTGCACAACCCACGGAGACCAAGCAGCATGCACTTTAAAGAACAACTATTGTGTGCTGCTGCCTCCAGCCAGCATCTCTGTTTGTGGTAGGAGTAAGCAGGTTGGACCTGCTATGAGCCTCTCCTGTGCTAGTGGCAACCTCTGTCAGATAAGTGGAACAGACAGCTTTGGGGGCCAAGGGGAAGGACAGCATTTTAAAGTGTAGTTGAAAATTCATCAGAGCGTCTTTGCATGCATGCAATTCAAAACATCTCTGACTCAGAGTGGTTTTTAAGTGACAGCTGCTTTCCTGCAGGGGTATATTGCTAAGGGGAGGTTCCTGAAAGAAAAGATCTTCTGCTTGGCTGCTTGACTGCTGCTGCATTGCTGGAGATAGTTAAATACAATGATCTATACTGAAAAACACACAGGTTCTTCTTAGCTGATTTTTCATTCACCTGCAGGCTAATTTTCAAGCCCAGCTACGTCTGTAGCTACCTCAGATAAGGATAGAACAACCTGCTGGTAAAAGAGGAGAATGTCCTGAACAAGATTTGCTTTACTCTACATGTGATGTCTCCAACTGTCTCACAAACATTCTCCTTAGCGAACACTTCTGTTTCCACGGCATGCTCGGAGTTGATGTGGCACAGTGATGGCTGGCTGCTCCCTAGGGAGAGCGTGCCTGGCTCTGACAGCTTCCTGACACCAGAAAGAGCCTAAGAGACAAGAGCAGAGCTGATCTGAAGTGGTCTTTGTAGCACGACCTGTCCTGACAGGCAAGAGTGAAGATGTGTCTGCCCACACAGAAGAGGTTACAGAGCTGAACAGGAGGACCTCGCTGAAGAGCTGGGACAGAGGGTGTCAAAACAGATAAACAAGTATAACAGAGCAGGCCCAGCCCTGCTCCTGCCTGAGTCCATGAGCAAAGCTGGAGAAAGAAAGAACTTGAAATATGACTGGGATGCCTGAAATATAAAGCTAGGCATTTATTATTTGTTTCCATACAACAGGCAAAGCTGTGGTTGCAATTTTTGTCCTGCTCTTTTTCTTGTATAAAAGCATGGGAAGCATGGCCAAGCTTCTCCTTATCATTATCCTGTTTCTTTAAAAAAAAAACTGCTGTTTCCACATTCCCGAGGAGTCTGAGGACATACGAGCATAGAAGAGCTGGATTACAACTAGAAGTAGGAGCATGCCTTTGGGCTGAAAGTTTTCTGTAAGAAAGCCACAGTTTTCTGTATTTTAGAAAGAAAAAACATAACAAATAAGCAGTCATGGCAACATGGGAAAAAACTCTCCATCATTGTTTGTCTCTATTTAACTCTGACAATAACAATAATATAAATGGCTAATAAAAAGCCATTGCTGGAAGGTAAAAATAAAATGCAAAGTCTCTTTTCATCGATATGAAACATCCCTTCTCATGCAAAGTCCAGTCCTTGCAGCTTCTCTGCTCATGTGAAAGATGTTTACTCACAACCGAGTTTGCAAGGACTGAAGCATTAAGGACACAAAAATAATGCTGACTCTTCTGCGTGCTCAAAGAAAGTTGAAGCACTTTATATTTTCAGCACAGGGTGAAAGTAGCACTTTTTCAAAATAGTGAAATGTAAGAGAAACATGGTATTTCCAGGCAGGAAAACAGTGGGAGCCCATGTCCTGACCAGCCCTGGGTGCTGTCCCTGGAGCTCTGCTTGTGCTGCAGCACACTCCCTGTGCTCCTGCAAAAATAACACTCCAATGCTAATTTTAGCATCAGCTATAATACAAAGCAATTCAAGGCATCCACAGTGTATTTCATGAGGACAGTATTTCTCTTTTGCTTGTGTATTTCCCAGGCCGCAGTGCCATTCTGTTCACCAATCTTAAACAAACACCGCCCTTGAGATTTCCTAAATAGTTCAAAGTGGTGTCTAGGGAAACATTAGAAACATAGATATGGAAAGCCTGAATATGCTTCAAATTAAACCACTTTGAATGTCCATTTTTGTGCAAGTTCTGGGCTGGAAGATAATATAAAGCAAGAGTTTTTTAAGATAAACTTGTCAGAATGATGCTATAATAGTGAAGTTTTCTAAATATTTATTCCTGATAAGCTTTTCACAAGCCCTTCGCCCATCATTTCATTCAATTTTTAATGCAAGAAATGTTTGAGGAGGAAGAATTAATGGTCATGAACTTTTAAGTCCCCTTGCAGTTCTGACTGGAATGTTTTTTATATGTTGTTTCCCTGCTTATTTATTACAGACAGCACGTACAGATACATTCACTGCAGAAGCCAAAGTACAAGAGGCAGTACTCCAAAAGTCAGTGTTCGACAGCAGAGGCCACAGTCACCATAGTTATTTTCTGTGCCAAATACAGGGAGGAACTGCAGTAACTGGGATGTGCTAGTTCGCAAGACACTAATGCCATCTCATCAATGGATAATCACTGTTTATATGTGCTGGAATCAGGACCTGTAAACTCCTATAACACCTGAACCTTACTCTGAGGCAATATAAAAAGTCAGCTCGTATTTTCGAAAGCAGCAGCAGAAGACACTAACATGAAAAGATTGTACATGGGACAATACCTCCTGATTCCCACTCCTCATTCTTCTCTTTAAAAAATCTTGGGACATTCTCTGGCTTTTATTCATCACTGTCACCATCCATCCCTAGTTTCAGGAATGTCACAGGTCATGATTAAAATAGCTGCCACTTTCCCATCCCTTTTGTGATATTTTTGCAATGTGGAATAAAACTCTGTCTCGTGTATCCACATGGGGGGAAATCCAAACTTCTCCCTCTGCATTAATGCACTCCCCCAGCTGCCACACAACATGCTGGGAGCTGAAGGAATATTTTGAGGATTTACTAGTACAAGTCTGGTTTTATTCTTGTTCTCTTTGTAAATGTGGCCCATTTTTGGAGACAGGGCTAGCAGGAGTTATGGATTGACCTGGTTTGGTTAGCCTAACTTTTTTATGACCATATCATTACATAGCGCAATGACAGTCAGTCCTGTTCGCAGGGCCCTAAATGTCCAGGCAATTCTTCTGTGGCCTTTTCTGTGATTCCTATGGCTTGGAAAAGATGCTAGACCCAGAGAAAGAGATTAACATTGCTTCTCTTCAAAGTGCTGAGCCACAAAATCCTCTCCAGCCCTTATTCAACAAATGCTACTGATATCCATTGGAACACCCACCAGCCCTAGTAAAATTCAGCCCAGAGGCTGAACCATGGACCACACCTGGCCCATGCAACCCTTTTGCATGCCTGTACCAGCAGGATACTAAACTCACAGTAGGTCACACAGGTGACATATGTCACAAGTGTAGCCTACTAGCTGCTTCAGGACACTCAGCTTGTCCAGAATCTTGTCCAGAATATGGATGTTTTGGCGGGATGGCCAGGATGCTGTGGAGCAACATGGCCTGAGGAGACTGCTGCTCAGCCACAGGGACACAGTCGGCACATGGCATGATAAAAATGTGGCCAGAAAAGATCAAGAAAACAGAAAGTCTGTTATACCTGGGGGCTGGAGGTTAGGACAAGAAGCAGGTGGCCCATCTGTCCTGCCACTGCCTCCCAAGCCTGTTCCCTGTCTTCTGTTCTCTCTTGTTCCTGGTCCTGGCTCCTAGTTGACTTTCAGCCACATTCCAGGCCTGCCTGCTTGCTTAACCATCCCCAATCTACAATTACTAATGTTTTCATTGGCCAAGGACATAAAGCCTGGCTCCTGACCACACTGCTGTTGCCTTGCCTTGTGGTCTGCCCTTTCCTTCCTGTGCTCCTCATTTGTTATGATCCTTTGCTGGAGCAGCAGAGGGCTGCCTGCCCTGCCTGCGGCGTCGGGGAGCTGTGCTGGGTGGAGGACAAGGGGATGGCTCACAGCCAGCGTCCCCAGGCCAGGGCAGGCAGCCTGGCAGACAGGATGTGATGGGGAGAGCTCAGCACGGGCAGCAGGACACGGGCTGCAGCCAAGAGGCAACATGCCAAATTTCAGCGGTGGCAGGAGGAAAAGGACTTCCTCGGCATCCGGGTGGGAGCTGCTGCCATCCAGAAAAACACCAGACCAGCCCTGGGGCTGGGGCAGGTGTTTCACCCCTTATCCACTATTTTGTTTCTGGCACATTTGGTCTTCTCCAATTAGAGCAGCTAGTCATCCTACTAAACTGATCCTGATATAGCTGCTTTAACAAGGGCCACAGATACGATGGCACAAAAAAAAGGTACAAATGTTTTGAAATAACTCCAGCACCTGAGGGAGTCTGCTAAACAGAAAACAGAAGGGGTCTGCCCACTCAGTTTAGTGTTTGTTGTGTGTTTTCCACAGGTTAAAACTGATTTGAACACATCTTTTAGAGAAAGAGCCATCCCCCACTTTGATAGTTAACCACAACCACCAAGTGCAGGGCTTACTGGCATCTAGACTGAATTTATTTTGAGTTCCTTTGGTCCCAAAACTTTCCGGATGTCAGTGAGAAAACTGACAGGTCCAGACATGCAGCCTCATGCAAGTGTACTGCTTGATCCTCCAGTGAGTGTGTTAGGTTTTGGGAGACAGTGCATAAACTGAAAACTCTCCTGATGTAAATGGTCTTACTTAGCAGTAGAAGAACAAGCTCAGAGCAGCTAGCTGTCTTTCACAAGGAGGTTCTCTAGACTCCTCCAGTATTAACAAGAATGAATTATAAGGTTAATACAGGCTTATAAATCTAAATTGTGTACACTAAACATTTACAGGACACAGATTGGTCTCCAGTGCATCTGGTTCCATCTCAAAAGTGTATCTGCTAGATTAGTGACTGTACTGTAGCTTCCTCTGTCTCTTTATTTTAAATAAAAGCACTTTTTGCCACTGTGTTTTATGTGGAGCCTAATCTTGTGGGTATGCATTAGGTGTGCTCTGACGCTTCTTTCCAGTAACAGCAGATGAACTCATGTTTGTATGACCCAATGGCATATTAGTGGGATATTGGATTAAGCTGTTTAGACATCCCAGGACTGAGGTATTTTGAGACTGATGCAGAATGGGAACTTTAGGATCCTTGGGAGCATGATTTTTCATCTTGAACATAAGGCCCCATAAATTTAGGCAGGTACTGAGGCAAGGCTTCTGAAGCTCACAAATCTCAGATGCACGATGTCCAGTGGTACATACAGCTTTGTGCCTGTGGTCTTCCCCACTTCTTGCCTCACACCCCTACAGCTTAGAAGGTCTGTTAACATAAATGTGCAAATGGTAGGATTTGGCAAAGAGTCAGCATAAAAAGGGAGGTGAAAAAAATCTTCATGTGAAAGTATGTTAAAAGAGAAAACAGTTCTGAAATCAAAGCAAATCCGTTTGTCTTCTCGTTTCTTCTTTCTAAGAAGAAGTGAAAGTGTTACAACATAAAGAAGGCTGCTGCCACTGGTGTATTTAGCATCAGAAAATGATTAAACTGTCCTAAAATGCTGTCATGAAGCACCCAAAGCCAGGGGCTGCAGAAAGCCATGGAGGGTGATTTACTGGAGAAGGACCTGTGTGCTCAGAAGCGAACCTGCTGTTTTGCGGTGCTTGGATATGATACAAATATAGCACACGCAGCATACTTGTGTATAAATTGCATGTGAAAGATTGCTTTTGAACAGGAAGATCCCCACTACAGGAAGCGTCTGGAACTAAGACTGTGCTGCAGTCTAAAAAGTTATTACTTAAAACATTGCACAGAAGAAATGAATGCGAATCTTTTTGCAAGTAGACTAGGAGAAATCTAGAGTTCCACAACCAAGCAAGGGGGAGAAGATGTAGGTCCTAAACCTATCTGCAGATCTCAGTCATTTGGCAGCTATATCTTTTGATCAAATGGTGGTGGGTCTAGAGTATACAGCAGACTGATTTCTTCCACACACCCCCTGCCCAAAGAGGGTACAAGAATTCAAGTGGGCAGGACCAGGGAAACTTCAGATAAGCCAGCAGGATCTCTGTGCTGATTCATGCACTTTGTGCACACAGGGACAGAGGCACAGACCTGCCCCACTGCTGTTTCGTGACGGGACAACCTCATGTGAGGCCGTGCATAACGGTGATGTACTTGTCCTTTTCTACCCTTCCCAATCCCAGCTGAGTCAAAGGAATGTTCTTTAACATTTGTTCAGATGTTAAAAATGTTAAAGTGTCCACCAATTCAGTTTGTAGCACATTATTGAATGCATGACTAAGAATGTAAAGCAGCTAACAGTACCAAAGCCTTATATATCTCCCATATATAACATAAACAGAACTACATAATAAGTAGGTTTTTTTCAGTGCAACTAACTGTTTTACCTCCCACATATTAAAAATAAAATGTGGGAGACTTGCAACAGAACCTTTTCAAGCTCTGATGCTGCCATGGGATGTGCTATCTAAAATACTCATACAGAGAAGTGTAGCCAAGGGATGTATCTCTCGTCACATTGTGAAGGCTCTGAGTAATCACTTGTCAAATGTTAACATTACATAGAATACTTCAAAAATCAATGAAGAAGCCAGAACATGTTAGACCCATTTACCACAGCCTAATCAACCAAGTAAGCTCAGATCATTAAACTAATTATGAGTCGCTGAAATAATTAAGGATTCCCTTCTCACGTGATATCGTTGGAATTCCCTGTTACGGAACAACTGCATAGTAAACATGATGCATGTGCTCAGACAGTTGCTGGATTTGATAAACAGCCCTTGTTTCTGAGACACTTTGGTAGCCTTTGTGAGCAACAGTCAATGACAAAGAATACGAACAAGCAACATGTGTTCAGAGAGGTTTTCATGGGAAGATCGCTTGTGTGGGGAGGGGGAGATAAAAGAGAAACTGGCACTTAAGAGTGGCTCTATAAAACTGTGGGATTCATTTCCAGACAAATGTTCTCTCTATCCTGTTTGCACAGCGCAAAAGTAACTCCTGATGACTGATTACATTAGCTGGATGTTATATTAACTGGATGTCTGCATTCCACAGATCCTTCCTGAGGATTTATACCATACCAGGTCATTTCTCATATTCATGGGTAATCTAGAATAAAGTCAGAACACCACTTGTCTTTTTCTGACAAACGTCCAACAAATTTTATAGTCGTACCAGTTGCAGCTTTCTGGGTAAATTGATCCTCATTCATCATAGCTCTGTACACAGATACAGATACACATATTTTTGTGTTCACAATCAACTCGAACATTAATACATGAGCTTACTCTGGGCTGAAATTAGACACGTTAAATTCCTCATTGTAAATACTGTATTTGCTTCTTATATTTAAAACACAGCTCTGATTTCATCTCATTAATTCTTTTCCGATGCTAATTTTTATCCATTATTACACATTTAATTTTTTTTCTTAGAGCATAGCATCAAACTTTAGGATTAAAAGCAACTGCAGGTGCAAGACTGGCCACGGCCTACTCTCAAACCATTAAGAGTCTGCTAATATTTTTGACATATTAATTAAGGTAGGATTTCTGGGAAAACTACAGGAATCTCTGACCTGAACTTAAATACTTTCCAAAACAATCCATTCTATTATCTGTGGAAATCTGCCCTAACAGTACTGTGGACAGTACTATCTAAATTATCAGTCCAAATATCAGACACTGTATGGTGCTTCAACCATAGAGAATATGTTTTTGCTATGGAAAATACTCTAAGCTTAAAATGACTGAGAAGAAAATGTTTCAGCAGCAACCAAACCCTTCTCCTAATCTCTCCTAGCCCACTCTCCCCACACTTCTCCTAAGTGTAGGGCCCTGCAGACAGATGATGGGGCTACATCCTATGATCCTGGAGCTCACCCCATGCCAAGCAGGGCTAGTACAGGAGCACAAACAACATTGTATCATCGAAGCCTGAGTCTTCTGTGAAAATGATGCCTGACCATCATTTTCACAAGGGTCAGTAACCTCTGTGGGAATGATGGAAGTCAATCTTTTCCCTCCCTTTCCCCAATTACTGTCCTGCTAATCATTAAATCAATTCCTGGGAAAGAGAGGAAAGATGAGGATTTCAATCCCTTGGGGCTGAGGTGAGTCTGCAGCCATTTTCTGGGTAGACTTTCAACAGAAAGCATGAAGTTCATTTTGTTTCGATATTACTTTTTTATTAACTGCCCATGACAGACTAAACCAGAAACATTTTAAATCCAGAAACACAACAATGATTTTCAACCTCTTTTCTCTAGGGTTGGTAATTCTTGATACAGCACAGCACAGTTCAGCGGATATTAAGCATCCCAGATACCATAATCAGAAAAAACTCTGAATTCAGGAATTAAGATGTTAAAAAACATACAGTGTTCATATGTCAGTGGAAAGACCACATTTTATATTTTATTGCAAGGTGGGGGTCATGTTGGTTTTTTGGGGTTTTGTTTTCTTTTGAAAAATGACCTGACAGAAAATATAAACAGGCATTTGCAGAGCTGCATTAAAACTACTCTTTATCTTTCATCACATTTTCTAGCAGCTATGTTTTATTATAAACAGTATAAGTGAAGTTGGGGAAACAATACAGATGAGCATGAACCCATGAAAGATTGAAGCAAAATGTTATGAGGAGCTCTTAGAGGAGACTGACCTTTTTCCTTTTGCCTCTTCTGCACATATGTGCACTTTCCCTGAGAAAAAGGACATTCCCTTCCAGTTTTGCTATGAAAAGTAACCTTAGTTTATTTTAGAGACCATTACTGTCTCAATTTTAAGAAAAAATTCAATGTTTATATTTTGCATATTTGTTTATAATGGAATTCTTACCACTTTAGACCAACATACATCCTTCATACATCTTTAACAATTCTCCACATCTACACAAATCCTAGAGAAGTTAGACATCAATCTTAGGACTATATGGGAAGTGGAGGAAAATGAGAAAAACTGGAATAAGAGGATAAGTGGATTCCATTGAGTTTCTTGTGATTCCTGGCCTTCTGGTGTAAAATGGTATTTAATTCTACACAAGTGTGCACATGTATGTAAATTTAGAGAAATGCATTTATTTCTTGTGCACTTCTTCCTGCCAGGCCTATTTGTACAGAATAAGCAGATCTCTGTGTGAGGCTTTATTTCTTAAGCAAGGCAAACCTCAGCTGAAGGGTATTCAACAGAGATGTCATGGACATTTGTCAGTTACATTTCACTTATAACCGATCAATTTCTTTTCCCTTGGTCTCTCTTCACCTGTCATCTCTAATCATCTGCCAAATCTCTTTCATTGCTGCTACTTCAGCTTGGATGATGATCTATTTCAGACAGTTTTAAAACATTTCTCATATATAAGGCTTTTACATGTTTTCTTCTTGCATGGCAAAATAAGTGATGCTTTATGGTTTTTATATCTCACAAATGGGTTTGATTGTTTTTATATTACTTGACCCTATGAACAATTCAACAATTCAACAAAAAACCAGTGCAGCCCCCTCAGTACTGTGAAACATTTTGAACTTGAAATTCATATGTCTGACATCAGGATATATTTCTTGACCTACATAGACTTAGCCCAGAACTGACGGTAGAATAATTTGAAGTAATTCAAAACTAAAGGTTTAGATTCTGCTCTATTATTTTTGTTTCAGACAGGAAAAAATATTCTATTCTGATTATAAATGCATATATTTTTGAGGCCATATGACAGCAATGTTATCCTGTCTCATAAGCACAAATAGTTCAGTGTGTAAGAAAGAAAAGATACAAGTACTGGCACTAAATACTTCAACATCTGCATTCAAAGGTCAGTTGAAGATATGATCCTTAAACTCTGCCTGTCTTCACTTTGCATGTAGATAATTTACTGGCACTGATGCTAGCTGTACAATAGATTGAGGAATGTGTTACTTATAGTTTTCTTAAAAATTTATTTGTTGACTCGGGCTACTAGGTCAGAGAGGCAGCCGTGGGGTGATGTGTCCCAGATCTCACTGAAGAACAAAACCCCTGGAGCAGAGAAGCTCTCAGTCAGAGAATGGAACTAGCTCATGGCAGGCAGAATTTGCACCTCTCATTACTGGTTGCGCAGACCAGAAATACTGTCTGTTCAACCTTGAGGAGACTGAGATTTTTGCAGTCTCTAACTTCTTTGTGAGGGGAAGAGGAGGGGCAGATATAGCTGTTGGTTCTGGCTGGACCAGGCGACCACCAGGGTTGGGGCGGCCTTCTGGTGTGTTCTGTCGGTGTCCCCAGAGTCTGGGTTCACCGCAGACGGGGTTAGGGTCCCCTGGCCAGAGGCCACACTGTCCTTCTCAGCAGCCACTCTGCATCCACAAGCTGGAGGGGACAGAGGGAGGTTCCCTGGCCCAGAGCAATCACACACAGAGGGACGCAGTGACCATCTGCCTGGGCTCGGGGCCAGAGATCCTGGAGGCCAGCGGGGCATCAGACTTTACTCTCAGGATAACAACCAATCTGGGGATGGCACGGGGAAGGGTCAGGGAGTGACGAGGGTCAGGGACCAATTGGGAAGGAGGAAGGAAGGAGAGAGGGAGATATGATATGCATTTATGGACTGAGGGACAGGAGTCAGAACTCAGCCCTTCCCTGGGGCAGTCCACCCTGGACCCCACCCCGGGGGGGTTTCAGTCCCTGGGATTCCACAGTTTCTGCAGGGGTGATGGAAGCCTTTGGGCTTGACCCACCACTACAGGCAGACACTGATGTCTTCTCTGGTGACCAGGGAGGAATGGCCTTAGGTTGTGTCAGGGGAGGGTTAGGTTGGATATCAGGAAAAGGTTCTTCACCCAGAGGGTGTTTGGCACTGGAACAGCTCCCCAGTGCTCACAGCACCAGCCTGACAGAGTTCAAGCAGCATTTGGACAATGCTCTTGGGCACATGGTGTGACTCTTGGTGTGTCCTGTGCAGGGCAGGAATAGGACCCAGTGATCCTCGCAGGTCCTTTCCAACTCAGCATATTCTGTGATTCTATGAACCAGAACCAACTAGTAATAGTGCATTCCTTACTAAAGCTCCATTTGGGGGCTAAACCTGCCCAGACAGAAGGAAGACTAATACATTCAAGTTCTTTTTCTGACTTAAATCAATATTTATGAGGCAATAAAGACTTAAATTATTATTATTATTAATAATAATATTGTTATCGTTATCGTTATTATTTTAGGGCCACCACAATGCTTGAAATCGTAAAGCCTCCGGGAAAAAAGAGAATAGAATAAGTGAACATCCACAGCACTGTACTGTAGGAATCCATCAGGCAGCATGATCAGCACTGTACAAGATCCCGCTTTCTCCACCCTGCACCCCCTGCTCCTACATCCGGATTACCTTCATAGCCACACCTCAGTTTCACACTGGTGATACCTCTGGTACTTTGCAAAACAGCGATCACTTTATTTCAGATACCAAGGAATGGAAGTGAAAAAAGCACACAATAATGGTCATGTGGGCAAGACCTGCATGGGACACAGAGGACACTGGGGACAAATGCTGTGTAGCACAAACATGGCTCGTTGGGGACCTGGTTTAGAGCATTCCCTAGCTCTGCCTTATCCACAAGGGTAGACTCAGCCCGACAAGAGGCCGAGCCAAAGCAGACCTGCTAGGTCACAGACACCAATTCCGGACGAGTGTTGGGGAAACTACTCATGGATGACAAAGGATATCAGGCACAAACTGGGAAGGGTTACAATGATGGTCACAACAACGATGATGATGCAATGTGACAGTGACAGAAAAAGGAATTATATGCCAGTATCACCAGTATTCTCTTTACATTTAATCTATTGCTGTCTACGAAAACTGAAAATTAGGCAAGTGGCTGATGGGGAACTATGATTTTTTTATTTGTCTATTTACTATGCTGTTTTCCAGCTATATGAAGTAGAGAGTGTATTTCAGTCAGTACAAAAGTCACAGCCATTTTATTTTTCTTATCTGTGACATGCCGTGTCTTTATCAGTAGAACAATTTAGATAGTGGACCTGTATCAAATACAACCTGAGCTAATATATGTCCTCTGTTTTATGTCAGAGTTGGCTGACTTAATATCTTTGATCTTTCGGCTAGGACATCAAGGCTGGCATTTTAATAACTCTCACTAGGCAGAATAAATTCTGTGTCTGAGAAAAGAGGCAGGATATCATTAATCTGTTTCTAAACAAACAGGGAGTTATAAAAGCTCTTTAATCTAAAGGCAATAGATCCTGAGAAGGAATGAAGCACCTAAGTGCCAGCCAAGTTCAGTGGGAAGTAAATAGAGCGCATGTCATAATTTATTGTGACATTGTTATTTTGTGACCTACAAGAAGACATTCATTGTGTTGGAAGTACTTGAGAGAGATAGCTATTTGTGATCAGTTGGTGTATTTGCTATATGTTCTTCCCTTTTGAAAGACTGACTCTTTTTCTCTGTTTTTGAGTTTTTTATTTATCTACTCAATTATTTCCTTCTCCTTCCAGGAACTTCAGCCTATTCATTAAAAGCAAATGGACAAATCAATAGTACTTTAGGTTACTCGCTGGACACATACCACCAGCTGGTGTTTATGAATGCAAATGTGCAAGCTGTAATGCCTTAATCGGTGAATTCAGAAGTTACTGTGGTTGAGGAGAATATCTTGAGGTGAAAACTAAAAAATAGCAGTTTTACCAACTTGGGAGGCATTTCAGGATTTGCCCAGCCATAACTTAAACATTCTCTTTCATGATGACTTTCATGGATTTCTTTGAAGACAGTAAATGAGCAGAAACTCATGATAATCACAAGAGGATTAGAGAAAGACATGCCAGCAAAATACAATAAACATTCTGTATAAAAGCTGAGGAATTACATATATGTAATTCCAGTGTTTTGTTACCAATATTACAATAAGATAAAAAACCATTGCAATAGAATCATTCATACAGAAATTTTTAAAAAACCAAACCAGCAAGAAGTCTTCTTATACCAAAGTAGAATCAAAATGTTTGGTAATTTGGTGCTGTGTTAGAACAAGGCACGAACAGACAGTGTCTCAGTCACCAAGTCCAGTGGTGAAATTCAGCATGACATCTAGACCAATGCACTTTTCAACATTCTGCAAGCAGCATGCTTCACATCTCAGTTGTAACAAGACACAGTAGGCACTTTAAAACCAGATAAAAGCAGATTTCACAAGAGACATAATCATGAGACATTCCAATGTATCAAAGCCTTGGCAAAAAATGCACCCAAAGAACTGAAGTCACCTTCAGACCCAGGATATCTAATGAACTAAAGGCATAATCTCAATTTAGCTTTATTGACCTTTCAGAGCTAATGACTTCAGCTTCATTTTTGCAAGTTTCTGCATCTTCACCTTCTGAAAAGCCAAACCACAGGTGAAACTGCTTTAGATCAAGCTGGTATGATTTGTTTTATAAGTGCTCCAAATATACTGAAAGTCAGTTAACTTATCAATCCTGTGAGCACTGAACAATTCATCGAGTGAACTTACAGACGTGGCTTATTCCATTCACACACCCCCCCTAAAATCAGGGAAGGACAGAAAGCACAAATAAAGATGTGCAGAACTTGGAGGGGAAACTGCAATATAAACATTATATGGACACATTGAAGTTGTCAGTATCTAGCAAAATCCAGCCCAATAAAAGTTTTGATAAAATAGATTGCTAGCATAATGCACAGAAGAATTAAGAAATATTTCTGCATGCTGACAAGCGTACATCACAATGAGATTATTAACAGACCTATCAGTAAAGCAGAAGTAAGCAATCTGGTTTTGGCATGTTGTCAGCTGAAAAAAAAATGTATAAAAAAAAAATTGAGACATCTGAAGTCATTGTTGGGTGAAAAGCATAATACTTTAATTATAAACATAATACTTGTTATAAATGCTAAAATGTGCGCCAAAATGTGTGATAAAAATATGCAACTGAAAATCTTAAGAAGTTCCCAGATATCTACGGGCATAAACTTAGGTTAGCTTTTGCATGACAACATTGTGGACATTGTCTTAAGATATTGAGATACTTGAACTTGCTGAATTCGTAACAAAGGAAAAAGGTGAAGTATATATAGCAGTGTGAAAAGAAATACCTCCAGAGAGATAGGGTTATCTTGGCTTGGACTGCAAGTTAAATGCAAGGTAACTTTTATCAAACTGTTCAGAAATTCATGAAGACTTTCCAGGAACTTCTTGCATTTCACATTAGACTTCAGCCATTACAGAGAATATGCATTCAAGTGTGTTAGTCTCTCCATTAATATTAATGTTGCTCAGCTGATTTAACCTGATTGAAAGGCAAACCTGTATTTTCCGCTATCATGTTTTTTGGGTTTTTTTGTCTCAGAGCACATGACTGAAACATGTCTAAGCAAAAGTCTGCATAAATGGAGGATTTTTTTTGTTTCAGTGGACCTGCATAAAGTTGCTGTAGTATGACAGCAGCTTTGAAATAATTAAAACTCTGCCCCACCAGTGTCAGTTCTTAACAATGGGAATTTCCATAGGAGCTCACAGGAACCATGTCCTAGTGCAAGAGTTTGTGGAGACATCAATACTGTCACCCAGGGGCCCTGGAGAACAACAAGTGCTTTTTTAGTGTTCTGTTGACAGTTCAGAAGGGCCTGATTTCATTTCACTTTGAAGTCCTGTAAAAGAAGCACATGAACTCTTTCCTGTTCCTCCAAGTGTAGTACTATTTCATGTATTTCTCAGGTGTCCTGTATATTAAGGCTGGCATTCATCTGACCTGCTTTTCACATTTGCTTTAGGATGAGATTAGCTGTGTGCTAGCAGCATCTGTTTTTCTCTTGGCTCTAAGGGACTCCAGTCACTAGCTCAGAACCTGGTATCTTCAGTGCAAAGAAATATTCATAGCAGTTTAGTCAGACAGATGCCATCTATGGAATTCTACGGACAACATGCTTTATTTGCAAGTACATATTTATTCTGAAACAAAGAGGATTACAAGCTATGCAATGCAATCTCTTCCTTCTAGGATCTCAGTCCAAAACCAATGACTGTTCACAGGAGAGACACTCTGCCTTGAGAATTTACCCTGGTCAGGAAAGATAACAAAAAAACCCCAAATTTGTCCAGCTGTCTTTTACAGGAAAGCAAACATCTTCTATTGCAGCAGTAGCTGGATGCTTTCTTGCATCATAATAAGTGATAGAGGTCAGTTATTTTCCCTGACAATAATTTCAGAGACCGAGTAAATTAGTTGAGCTCTGTTTGTTTGTCTGCAGAGTGTTGTGCACCATCAGCACTCACCAATGAGTAACCTGTATTAAATCAAACATCTCTGACTTCAAATAGCATGTTATAGTAACTTTTGAGGTAAGTATGATAGGAAATTTAAAAGAATACAACCTGAAAATCTTTTCATAACTTTTCTGTTTCATATATGGATATACTGGATATTATTTAACAGTCCGGTCTGTGTAGAATATTTTATCTAGAGCTATAATGTCTGGAGGGAAAATATTTTTTCCCAGAGTGGATTTGTAAAATGATCAAAAATAACAAACCCTATGGACTAAAGAAGCTTACCCTGAGCATACCTTGAAAGATATTATTTTTATGTTTCTTGATACTGAAGTATTGCCCTAGCTGTGTAAGATATGCTCCCATTTCACACACCATCTCATATACTGGGAAACCTAAAACCAGACAATGACTGCTTTCTGATGAAGCTGAGGTTCTCATGCCGAATACCTTCTAAACACGTTTCTTAATTTATTGATTAAAACTTGTTTGGGCTGTCTCCAGCAAACAGATACTCGGATCAGCTAGTAAGGCATCAGACAACGTGTACTAAAAATTTAGCAGATGGCGTGCAAGCACGTCACACTCTCCTGACCCCTTCCCCACATTTTGGTTTTCTTTCATTGCTATTTAGTAATGTGGATTTTTTTCCAGGATTGCTACCCATTTGCTGGTAGGCACAGGAATCAGAACTTCCTGCAGACAGTCTGTTCCTTTTCAGGCTGCTTTAGGTCCAGAAATTAAGCATATGTTTCACTCACAAACTGCTGTGTGCCAAACTCAGGGTGCCTAGGGTTAGCCCAACTTTTCTTTTTGGGTAAAGTGGTGTCAGTGATGCTATGCTGGCTTTCAGCATCTGAGGATCTGCTCTGCTCTACTGCCACTGTTTGATTAGGAGGAATGAAAAATTTATATCCCCTTGAAATAAAATCAATCTGATGATTAACCAGGTCTATCACGAGGACCAGACAGACATTTTGCCATTTGTTATTTCCAGATATGGATCTATATTTGCCCTATGGGAGCTAGCATTGTGAAAGAATGATTCAATAGAACATTTTAATTACAAGATAAGTCCAATCTACTAAGGTTATCTTCATTTCTGTGACTGCCTCAGAAAGAAGCTAGTCTATGATTCCAGTGAGGCACAGTAATATCAAGCCTGTCCTCAGCAGCTATTGGAAAAGATGCACTCAGCCAGGAAGAGCCTTCTGTAGGTAGGTTTCATATGTTTTAAGAGAGAGGTGTACAGATATGGTCTTTTTATTAATAATTTTATGTAAATACGAGGTTGTTTCATAAATACAATTTTGGCAGTCTTTCAGGAATGGTGTCTCACAACATCTTTAGCATCTTCAGTCATGGAGGGAGAAGGGAAAACCTCCATGAAAACTCTTTCATTTTTGTAAGAGCCACAGGAGCCAGGTAATATATTTTGCTGAGGTGCGAATGTTCAGACTCTCCTAGATCAGCACACAAGAAAGGTGACCCAGGGGACAGAGTTACTATTGCCCATGGCTTGCAGGGTGCTCACACTCACTGTCCTGAAATTGGTGTATGAGTGAAGCACCAAGAAAATACCGCTTCCCTGCATTCACCTTGTCCTGGACAGTCTCCCTCCTTCCTTTTTTCTCTCCCTTCCTCCTTCCTTCGCTTCCCTTTCCACATTCCACTGAGAAAACTGCAAAAAGGCATATATGAAAGCTGCGGGGGAGATAATAAGAAGTGAAGGAGTCATAGCAGGTATTGAGCATTAGAGTACCATCTGGGGCTGTCTAATACCAGCTAAAACAGTCTCCTCCACAGCCGCTCAGAAGGGTGGGATGCCACAGTTACTCAAGGTCAGGCAGGCAGAAAGAAAGGAAAGCCAAACTCTGGCTCAAGCCTGAAGATGTTTACAGGATCCAGAAAGACTGACCTATGCTATTAATTACTAGGCAGTATTAATACACATGCCAGCTCACATTCTTTTTCTAATTACTTTCACTGATGTATCGTGGCATCTTGAAATCGCCCTTGACTCTGACTGTGCGAGCCAGATTTCAGAAATGTGGTGCAAACCACATTAGCAAACACAGGAAAAGTATGGACCCTCCCTATCGAGGTCAGATTAACCTGAAATATTTCTCACCTTCTTCAGAAAAAAATGTGAAAAGACCTGAGGCCACCAGCACACACTGAAACTCAAGCACTTCTCAAAGCCTGGCACCTGAGCCTCAGCAGGTTATCATTGACATTTGAAAGGTGAACAGATGTAACTCAGTCCAGGCTTCACATCTGCAATTTTGTGAAATGTCCCCCAAGTCTGGCATTATTTACTTATCTGTATGCTCTACCAGCTGCAATTCCTGGGGGAACTTAGGGATTCTCCACTCCAAAATACGGCTATTGCTAAATGTTTCTCCAGCAGCAATCAACTGAAATGCACATATTTTGTGTCTGGCTATGCTGTGTGAGATCAACCGGGAAAACACCTGTAAATTCCGTTAATATGATAATGCATTTGATTCTGGAGCTACTCTTTTACCGGGAAAGTAACAACAAATCAGCATGTAATTTTTTAATTCTAATATATAGTTTTTAAGGCATCTCACATGCTCAATGATAGAGCATGATGATGCTCACCCTTTTCTGCCTGAGGTATTTTTAGTAACGTAGGTGCATAGTTCTTATTAGGTAAGTTTTTATTAGGTTCTCTGGAGACAGAAAAATGCTAGCCACCTACTTTGCACTTGTAGTTCACAAAGTTGAAAAAACAGTGCTATGATTCCAAATTAACTACCCAGATGAAGATGAGAATGGCTAGCCTGATTCAGAAAGTAACTTGTGAGTTATGCCATTGCATCATACAACAGAGGATTTATCCAGAACTGATGATAGTGCCATGGCCCACAGAGGATGCCATGTCTGGCAAAACTGCTGGTCATTCATACTGTCTCCTGAGAGGTCCAGAGCTCATATTTCAGAGAGGAAAAAAAAAACAAACAAAAAGCTCCCACAAAAAAAAAACCACAAAAAAAATCCCCAAACAAACAACAACCAAAAAAAAAAAAAAAGAAAAACCAGAGCCATGAGTGAGATTTTTAAAAGCATATTCTATAACTGCCTCTTAAAAAGTTGTACAGCTTATAATGGTATCAGTGGGAGAAGAGAGATCTTGAAATTCAAATGGCCAGATCTGCACTGAAGTTTCCCAGATTTCTATTTTATATTGCGTAGATGATTCTGAAGAGCTGAAACCAATAGATTGAATAATAGAATGATTAAGACTGAAAATGTCCTCTAAGATTACTGAGTCCAACTCTTAATCCAGCAGCATCAGACACCATGTCCCCAAGTGTCACATCCACATATCTTTTGAACACTTCCAGAGATGGTGAGTCCACCACTTCACCTCAGCAGCCTGCTGCAATACAGAAGCATTGGCAAGGACTTGGGTGGACTTTGGGCTTACCCAGGTGGCTGAACATCGGCTGAATGCTTTGTAAAACTCCACCCTAGCACTGTATCATCTTCTTCTATGCCAAATGCATGGACTTTTTAATTTCTTTTACTGGCTAAGGTCATATTTAATCATCACTTCTTTGTCATTCTTCAAATAGATTTAACAGAATCAATTCATTTTAGGTAAGATAAATATACTTTTCTGTAATCATGTTCTCCTCATACATGCTAGCTTTACTTTAAAAAAATATCAATGTAAAGAGTGTAAGGAAATCTGTGCAGTTACATGCAATATGTACATATACATAAACATTTTGTGTTTGTTATTACCATGTTTGTAATGCTGAGGGGAAAATATTGCTGTAATATTATGAGCGAAACACTCATCAGGCTCTTACGTATTTTCATGGATACTTAAGGCCAGGAGTTACCAGAGTACACTCATCATACAGTAGTCAGAGGCCACTGTAAGCTCTTGGTGTTAATTCTTATGATGCTAGAAAAAAAGTGGTCATGCTGTCTTGTCATGTGGAAGGGATAAAACTCAAGTGCTATAAGATTTTTTTCTCCATATATTCCAAAACCACACCATGTTTTGTAAGATCTACATGTAGGTTTGTTCAGAGGCTTTGGGTTCAGTTACTAGTATCACAAAGCCAACACCTTATTATTTCTAACCATTATGATTTTTCTTAAAGCAATACATGGAAGTCAACTGCAGATGGAGCACGGTAAAACAAACTTCTCTACAGATGTGCCCTCCTAGGGCATCCCCTGCTTTCTTAATCAGCTGTTGATTCAACACAGTACCATCTCAGCTCGTCTTGCATGATGTCTTGCCGTTTTGAAAAGGTTGCTTTTGACATATACTTCTTTAAACTAGATCCAAATGACAATGCTAGGCTTAAAAATACTGGCCTCTCTTCAGAAAAAATATGCTTTATCACAGATTACAGGCACTAGAAAACAAATGATGAAAAAGACCTATGATATCATCTTGTCTCTCCCCAAGAGCATAGGGCTGTTCCCTACAACATATGTCAGGCTACTTTATTCTTTCTAGGTTAAATTACTCTCAGGCTTTCATCAGACTCTTTTACAGTCTAATTTATCTTACTATCATGACATCTATCCAGATATTCAGTCTACATTTTACTACACTGTGTATCATCCCACAGTTTTGAATTGTTGTCCTTCATTCTAAGTATAGAATCAGGATTTCTTTCTGTTCTGTTTTCTTAGGAAGTGCAAAGAATTCTGGACTTAAGTAGACAGAAAATGTAAGTGAGTGTCAAGTGCATCCAATTGAAACTCTCTTAATAATGGTGCTCAGCATAATACAAACATCTCCACCTCAGAACAATTCAGAGCAAGAATAAGTTAGCTCTTTTCTAATAGTTTCTTCAAAATGAGCTTTCTGGTTGAAAATTTCTGGTTTGGTTTGGTTTGGTTTGGTTTGGTTTGGTTTGGTTTGGTTTCAGCTGCAGTCTGCAAACATCTTCCGTTCAAATTCAATAGGTACACTTGAATAGTAGTTGAATAGACAAAATTACTTCTACAAAGGTGTGTCTGTTCTGCATTTTTCCTAACAATGTCTTTTTAATTGACTGGTTTAAAAACACTTCTATGCTAACACTCATGTTTGCACTGTCATATACTCTGCAGCATCCTACCTCTGATCTTGGTCGCACACAGTCACTTGTCCTCCAAAACATTCTGCTTCATGCACCCACATGCCCTTCAGCAAAAATCTAGTAGGCACCCACCCTAATTAACAAGAAATGTTATCTAGCTAATCTCCTTAGAGAGCATAATCCTGATTAAAATGTCCAGGAGACCAGTATTTAATGGGATGAGTAAAAACGTGGATATAAAGAAAATCTGCATTTTTAATTGTTTTCAGATAATAAAATTCTGGGTTCTAATTCTGAAGGCTTTTTACAAATAGCATTAACTAAAAAGAAACAGGAGACTTTACAATAATTTTTAGTCAGCTGCACCATCAGTAGCTTTTCAAACAAGCACGTTATATATCACAACAGACCTCAGTTGTGCATATATATTAGTCTGGCCGCTATATACAAGCGTGTAAATATGTATGGGAAAGAGGGTTTTTTACAAATATTTGTACATACAGATATGTGGACTGGCTGTTGTGCTGTTGTGTTTAGGAGATGTTCAGGACCTAAAAGAGAGAAATGCAGATGGGAACACCAAATTAGCTGCACCTTTTGTACGGGTAGAAGAACCCTTCTGTACCCCATGCTGCACCCCATGAAACAACTGCTATACCCTTATCCTCTTCTCGTCTCTTCACTCTGGCTTTACTTGTTTTGGCACTGTAAACATGCACACTACGCAGTGTGCGGCCCAGTGACTCCTGGAACTGTATTTGCTCCAACTCTGATTACAGCTCTTTGAAATACTGTCTTCCCTGCTCAGAGTAAAACGTGGCAGCAGATTGCAACAGAAATGGCCTTACTCTAAGCTAGAGTTTGCCAGTGTTTGCTAAGCAATTTTAAGCATGCTAAGCTTTCTAGCCTCTTTACAGTCTAAGTAAGAACTTTATTGTCTCTCCTCTCTTGAGCACCCTTCTACCAGAAGAAAAGCAAACCTAAGATACTTCATAGCCTTTCTGGCTTCATGACAAATACTGCTGGCAGGTATTTTGTACTATAACCTCTGACTGCTATATTTAATTTGCTTTAGTAATTACTGGTCTAAATTCATCACTGCCAGAAATACATTGATTCAGCAGAAGACCCTCCTGTAGAAATCTCTCCCCCAATTTTAAGTGGCTTCTGTGCATGCTCTGACTCCGCTCTACATTGTCAATGAGTTCCTTAGAAAATGCACATAGAAACATCTCCATCTTATTAGCTCTGCTACATGGGTATTTATTCCAGGAAATTTTTTCATCATTTCATTGGGTTTATTTCATTCAGTTTATTTCATTTCACAGTGGTCACTTGCAAAGATCTGACAGAGAAAATGCATTTGTTTCTACTGGAAGAAATGACCACTTTGCTTTCTTCACTATGGCTGATATCCACCAAACTCAAAACATCTGCAGTAGCTACTGGCTTAAGTAACATCTGCATAGAAGGAGCCAGAGCCAGAACCCCAGAGGAATGGAGGCCCCTGAGCAGCACCGACAGAGTTCCTACACTTGAAAGCACCTGCTGCCCCTGGCTGCTGGAGAAGACACTATAGCAAATCCTACTTGTCCCATAAATATTGGAGATCCTGTAGTATCTTTGCGAAAGGTCCCCAGTGCCTCTGTCATCATGTAGCCTTGTCGTAGAGCTTTGATGGAGTGATTTCGTGTGGCCCCACCTGGGCTGAGTTATAGATTTGCCATGAATTATGCAGAGATCAGTACAGCCGTGGCGTGGATTGGGGAGCCTGCACAGCTGCTCTCCGTGCATGTGACATGAAGCATGTGCCACTTAGGAGAAGCAGGGACAGTCTCCTGCCCCCCTCACCACCATCCGCCAGCAAATCCCCTCCTGGATTAAGCAAGTTCAGTAAAAGGTTGTCTGTTATCTGGCTTTATTTCATACAGATTTCCTTTTTTTTTTTTCCTGTGTCTGAGCCTTCTGCAATGTCTTTTTGGTGAACTTCTATAATCTGTCTTAGCTTCCTATTAAAGACTAGTAAAGGCCCTACAGTGTGTTTGTGTGACAATACAATGTGATTGTGTGTGTCTGTGTCTGCGTGTGTGTGGTTTTGCAAATCTTAGTAGGCAAATGGCTGTAAACTAATTATTGTTCATCTTGTTTGAATTATCATCCACAGTCTTATGTATAACAAAATTTACGTGCCAAAATGCTTTCTGGAAATAGTAAAGCTCCACCCTTGCTTGCATAAACTTAAATCCCTGCATGGTCCGAATGGTCTGAAAAGATTTATGCATATTTACCACTTCTGGGGGGAAAGAAAAAGCATTTAAAAATCACAGAAAAGTAGATAATAACAGATATAATTTTATAAGAACAGAATAATAAAGACCAGCTAAAATTTCTCACTCATCCATTGAGACTCATGACATTTTCACAGTTTGCAGACACAACAATTTCATAATCATGCAGCTGCCAAGACAGTTGTGCATAACAACCAACCTCACAAGTCACAGTAAACCAGCTGCAAAATAGAAAAAAAAATTTGCAAAGAGTTTCTTTACTATTAAGCCAACTTGAATGTTAGCACAAACAAATCAAGCAAACTTTTTCACATCTTTAAAAATACCTTGGCCTATTCCATAACACCCACTTTTTCTAAAAATGAAAGTACTTGTTATATTTTCTTCTATGCAGCCCTATCCACTCCTGATAATGTTACAATGAATAAATGGCTTAGAACTTAGAGACTGCCAAAGTGACTCCAGTTACTTTGGAAAAGAAAGAAGGTATACAACAGATGAGTATGTTATAATTTAAAATAATTCAAGAACAGAAACACACTCAAGGAACTTCAAAACATTTCTGTCTGAAATCAGTCACACAGCAAATCACAAAACCATTTTTAGAGTCTTGCATTGTCTTTTCAAGGTCGTTCAAGTTGTTTTGCAAAGTCCCCGGAAAGGATGAAGGGATGCATATGTAGGTTGTTAATTTTAAGGGCTGGGGTTAGTGAAAAATCAGCCATCACCACCCTTGACTTCCCCCTCCACCTTGCCTTCCTGCTGCTGGGTGAGACTGGGCAGTGGCTCCCAGCGGCGTGGGCAGAGCATGGTATGGAGACCCTGGGCAGGATGGGGACATCCTTTTGTCCCTGTATCCCACCCACCAGCCAGCAGCAAGCAAAGCCAGCAGGCAGAGGAGTGAGCGAGAGCGCAAATCAAATGGCACAAAGTCTGACTGGAAAAACAGAGTTAACAAGGGCATGGGCAATACCTGCTTCCCTGTATATTCTCTCTTGCTGTCCTGAGCTTGCTGTTAGCACCTCATCTAGGTAAAGAGCTTAGGAAGGCATACAAACACAGGTGATTCCATAGCCCCTTCACAAAAAAATCACACTTCAGCTCAGCCACAGGCTGTGCTCAGGTGAGGGCAGGCCTAGAGGCATGGAAGTTTGCAGGGAGCTGTCAGGGAGCTTGCTGGGAGCCCTGGCCAGCTGAGGAGCCATGCTGGCCTCAGGGTGCTGCACAGAAATGCAGCTGCTGCAGGCACAGACAGCCCTGACAGCTGCGGGTCTGCCTGCAGGCACCGATGCACCCCAGCCAGGCTGAGAGCTCCTGCCATGAAAGCTGTCTTCTCAACCAGCTGAGACAAAGCAATGTCATTTTCCCACAAGCTGTGTCTCCAAAGAAGCTGTGCATATTCCTTTAGCCTGCCTAATCAGACTGAAAAACATTTCCCTCTCCCTGAGAAACATCCGAATTTTGAAGCAATTTTGCCAGTCTATCAGCTATTGTGGCACAGACAACCCAGCATGAAGCACAGCACTGTGCTGCACCCCAGGCCATGTGGCACAGCATCCTGCATGGGTGATGCATCCTTTCCAGCTGCAGCACCTCCTCTTGTCCACTCTCGTGCTCCTGTTCCTGCACCACATCTATGCATGTAATCCATTAATTACTTCAGACCAATATATATGGAAGTTTCGGTTACATTTGTAGTGGAAAAGTTCCTCTTTGCAATTATTTTTCTTGTGCATGTGTGGTAGATAGTGAACAGACACACCAAGCTGAAAAATGTGAGATTGCATGAGTAAAATGGTAGGCTTGAGCTAAAAAATCAGGCTTCTCTTTGGTCAGAGCACAAATCAAGGGAGTTTGTGCCTGTCCATCATATGCCGAATAAACACACAGACTCTTCAAGTGGTCCCAAAGAGCTTTCAGTTTCTTTTGCCAGTTAAAGTATCCACATATTTTAAGGCCATGCTTTGACCCACTTAGATGGTTGTGTAATCTCAGGAAAGGTCCTCTAAAGTTCAAAAATTGTTTCACATAAAAGCCACTTGTAAGCACCAGAATATTGTTTTCTAAATTTCTGTTGCACACTTCTACTAGGTATCACAGTGAGAAATGAGCAAACTTTACAACAGTCTTCCTGCAAACATCCACTCAAGCATTTAAAACTACATCAGTTCTTCTTTCTATGAATAACGAAGTCGTATTATTACAATATTATTATTTCCAGTAAACTGGAACAGCAGAGCAAAACAGAGCAGTCTCCCAGTTTAGTATTTAACCAGTAAGGCCACCCTTCCTCCCACAGCCAGGATATCAAGTGACCCAGCACTCACCTGTCCATGGCCATTTGGAAACCCTTTGCTTGTCACAGAACTGCTAGCCAGGTGTGACCCTGCTATGGCCATCCAAGTGACCTCTGTATTGTACCTGACCTTGGCGACTTTTCCTAACCTTTGTACGTCTTCTCTAGCAAGACTGGAAAATCTTGGGACCTCAAGAGTTTCAGGCTGGGTTTCAGTCCTGCATGACACCATGGGAGCACAATGCCTTCTTGGCCCTCCCAGCACCACCATAATTTCACCATAACTATAGAAGTAATTGTGCGGGTGAAGGGGGCGTCCATAAATAGGTCTTGTAAGTCTGAGAGCTATCATGGCTACGTCAAAGCAATAATAAATGCTGCTGGAATCTAGAGTCGTGAATGGGTTGCAAATCTGATGCTCCTTGGGCTGTCGTCATAGTGTGAGTTTTCTAAAGGCTGTTTAGCCCAGTGTGCCTGGCTTTCTGCAGAACCTACCTTTGCCTAATGAGCTGCTTAACTTCAACTTCTGACAGTGAGTGCACTACATATACAGAGATACCACTTAAATGTTTGCGTTTTTGTTTGAGTTTCATTGGCACACGTTTAAATTGCCACTTCTCTTTAAGTACAACAATGCCAAACCACAGACTTGTGTGCTCCATTACTACTAATGCACTTGTCACCTTGCAAAACTGAAGTAAAGCTCATAATCTTGGGTAAGATATCAATAGGAGTCCCAGGTATGCAGGGAATGCAGGACTAAATCCTTTGTGTCGTAATTTACAGTTAGCATGTTACAGACACCTTTTTCCATTTGTTTCTCTTATCTGGGGCTCTGGCATACCTTGGCAGTGAAATGTAAAATATTGCTAATCAAAGACTGTAATGGACGTGTACCTTTAACTATCCAAAACACAAAGAAGTAAAAACATGTTAAGCTTTTCCTGTATTTTACCAGTGCAAATCTACTATTACAAAGGTTTTCAGCAAGGCCCTCAAAGCTTACCATTCATAGATGATTAGTCATGCTCCATACTGTTATTTGATATCTGGAATGGGACTTCATTAATTTGCAGGAATTCTTAATGCACTGCATAATGTCAGAGATTACTGGTTTCCCACAAATGAACTTTTCTTCCTCCATTTAAAAGGATTTAATGGAAAATAATATAAATGTTTCTACTTAAGAGCTGCTCCTGCTGGTTCGTGGAGCCAAGCGCTGATCCCAGGCCACCACCTTCTGGATCTCTGTAGAATCACAGCACTGCCTTAGAGACTGCTCTGCAGGAGTCTGAAAAGGGCTGGAGACCAGGAAAGTGCTCAGAGGAAATGTGATTCGCTGCACACTCATTGTGCAGGTCACCAGATATCTGCTGGTGAGTGCCATTCAGACACTGGTTACATGGCTAGGCAAATCTTTGATCTGATCTGGAACAGACACTTTTTTTTTCCTTATGTTATCTTGAGGAATAAACAATAACAGAATGTTTTTTAAATTATATAAAGGTAAGGATTTGCACAGAAATTTCTCTTTACCAGTGTAACACCACAAAAGTGACATGCCCCATCTCCAGCTCCCCAGTGTCACAGACAGGGTGTATTCTCAGGACCTTGACCCCCCTGACTCTGCAGGTCTCCACACCCATCCCATCTGCTCCTGCACAGGCTCACCTGGCTCAAGCATTCTACAGGTTCATCCAACCACCCTTAACACCATTGCAGAGACACTGAACTCAGCTTTACACCTGGAATATCATGAGGAAGTTTTTGGAGGGTTAGCTAGAGAGAGAGACAGCTAGAGCATTGCTAGGGTGATAAGCTTGGGGAGAGACTCCCCACTGCTTCTGAAGTGGGCAAACAGTCATGCTTGGAATAAGATTTAATTTGGTTTAGTTAACTAGAAGCAGATTATAATTTGGGAAAACAATACCCATAAACCCAGTTACTGTTTAACAGTCCATAGAGTGGACTTTCAGGTGTATTGTTACTAAATTTGTTTCACAGGGTACTACTGACATCCCAATAAGTCATACCATAAGAAATGCCCTGATCCCATTGAAGTCAAGGGCTAAAGGTTATATTGACTGAGCAGAGGATGTATCTGGCCTTATAAAACAGGGAGCAGAGTAGGTCCTCACTCTGTATTGCATTCCATGTGGGAACCTCCAAGATATAGCTGTGACTTTCCCCTTTCTCTAGTCACTGTTTATCTGCTGACATTTCAAAGGTTTTGTTTACAGAGAAGATCCCAGCTCAGTACCCACCATCAAGCACAGCTGACTCCTTCTGCCTGGTTAGTGGTCTGACTTCTCCACACATCTGAGCTTGGTGCTAACATCCCAGACACGGCAGATGGAGCTCCAATCATATGAGGAGTTATTTTATACATGGCATTGTACTTTAAATGCTTTGCAATCAAATTATTACCAGTGGATTTCAAACAGATGCTGGAAATGGAGATTGGTGGTATCCCTTTTTTAATTTTGGCTTCCATTCCCTGGATTGCATGCTTACCTAGCAATAGTGAGGGTGTGAGCATTCGGGCTTGTGAAGAAAGCAGGGAAGCACAATTTACAGCTGGAGCTGCTGCTTCTGCAGTGCTGGCTGCTGGCAGAGCTCCTTACAGATGGGGGCACTGCTGTTACAGGCGCTTTGCAAGGGGAAAGGCTCATCTTTCCTCCAAATCACTGCCTGTGTCATTGCATCAAATGGATGGAAAACTCTTGCCCACTTGCCAGTGTCCTTTGCAGAGGCAAGAGAAGATCTGCGAGCTGAGTCTCTGCTCATGATGGCAATGAGGCACAGAGCAGCAGCTGTAAGCACCGATGAGCTCTCAGCCTCTGCGCTGTCAGTCTTCAGCCCTACTCTGCACCACAGTAAATAACATTCACATAGCATTTGAATATATGTTTCATCCACTCTCTGTGGTTTCACCACAACTTTTGCATTCACCTAATGAGCAACAATTAGAAGGAGAGTTAACTACCCTACATACAGCAAAACGCTGATGCACAGGCAAATGTGGGCAAACAAGCATGCCAAAAAAAAAAAGCCTGTGTTTCTGATACTCCCTCTTCATCACTTTTCTGTACCACTAAAAAAATTGCCAAAAAACATAACTACTTCTGCCAGAATAAAATGTCAGGAACACTTTGCTTAAATTAAAGAAGAGTGTAATTCAACAATATTAAAGTTACAATCTTTATCTGCTGCATGTAACTCTTTTGTGGCTTTATTGTCCTAAGCCAGAGCTGCTTTCATAGCCCCTGTGCACAGGAGGCCCTGAGGAATTTTGAGACATTTCTTTCTTCTAAAGATGCAATACAGAAAATTCAGTGACTGAAGCCCAGCTCCCAAATCTCAGCTTTTCTGGCAGTATCGGGGCAGTGATATATCTACCATAGCTGAGAAACAGAACTGTGTTTACGTGGTGCTCAGATCTACATGGGGGAAGGTGTTTTGCTAAAGCCTTGGCCTTACTTCTCTTCTGATGGACATAGAAGGGAGAAGATGCCAGCTCTCAAACACAGAGACACCATGGTTTTCAGTGCATGACACCATGGGAGCTGTGGAGGTGTCCAGCCTCACGGGAGGTGCCTGGATTTTCACGTAGCTGAAGGCAAGCTAAGCCCCAGGCACAGTACACAGTGCTGCAGGGAATATTGGGCCACACATGGGACCCAAAAGGAATCAGATGCCATGTGTTTCTCCCCCAAATTCCCTGGCTGCATACCTGTGATGCACCTCATTCCCAGGCTAATGTACCGCAAGATCGAGACTGAACCAGTAATCCCCAAAGCCCATCGCCTTCCTCCAAGGAGCAGAATGAAAGGACAGGGATCCAGTAACAGCAAATGGACAGGTAAAACTGTGAGTATTTAAAATAACAGCATATGGACAGGTAAAACCGTGGATTAGGTAGAGGAGGGTGGAGGATCCAGCTAGGTGTTTAACCTGCACTGCAGCAGTACCCAGGGTCAGAAATCCTGGCGACACAGAAGACAAAGGGCCTCTTGTCAGATGTAGAAAGCAAAGGTCACTTCTGTGGTCTTTCAAAGATCACAAGGAGTGACAATTTGCAGTTCAAAATTCCTGACCAGAGACGTATCTCCAGTGCCCCCTCCAAGACAGCCGTGGCAGCTGTTTGAACAAAGTCCCGGTATTAGACTGGACAGACTAGATTTCCCCTGCCAGTGCCACCCTGGACCCACCCTCCAACCAAGGAGATTCCACTTAGGAGCTGACCATCTGCATGAGCAATACTCTGCTCCCAGACTGCAGAGACAGCAGTTGCCACATGGTGGAGAGACAAGGCAAACCACACAACAGTCAGCTGCAGAGAAAAGAGAAACAGCCTGTCTCTGGATCCTCTGTCCTACCACTTACCTTGCCACAGTTAATCAGATCAGCAGATCATACTGCCACATTTTGGAGAATTTCAGCTCTGGTGTTTAATTTCAAGCTGTTGAGGCTGTGTTGCTTCCCGGACCATGCAACCTTTTCCCAAACACACAGTTTGAATATATGTCCAGAAGCAGCTGCTTGGGATGTGATTGAGCTCCAGATACAACTCATATAGTGTCCACGTGTAGGTTATGTCTCTAGGATGTGCTGTAGTCATAGGAATTGGTTGAAACACCAGAGCAGAATAAATATAGTAAATAAAGTGTAGGGGCTTCTGAGGCTGGCCAAACATAAGCATAGCTTTAGTGTAGGTCCTGCCTGCATTTTTGGACCCAAAGTATCTTGCCTTTCCTAATTTTTCATATATTACTTTGTCTTTTTTAGCAGTCATGGTGTGTCTCGTTCAGTGCACCAGTGTTAAGTAAACTTGTTATATCCCTCCCATCCACCAGTCACTTCTGGTAATCTCTGCTCCAGGTAAATTCCAAGTCAGTACATTTGTTATCATTTTTTTCACAGAAATAACACAGCAAAAGGCAAAGCTCACCAGCTTCCCCTTCCCTTGAAATACAAGGTCTGGATTCTCAACTTAGGAAGGAACAGGCCTTGTTAAAAACAAAGTGTGAAGACATGGATCTGCTGTCAGTTTGGCAGATGTTGGGTTTGAAGTTATGGAGTCTGGGTCTGACAATATCCTCTGCTGCCATCATTTAATCTAAACCATCAGCTCAGCCCCATGCAGCCCACAGTGGAATGGAGGAGAGAATTGGAGGAGTAAAAGTGAGTGAATTCATGGGTTGAGATAGAGACACTTTAATAGGGAAAGCAAAAGCTGCATGCACAGGCAAAGCAAACCAAGGGATTTATTCACCACTTCCCATGAGCAGGCAGTGTTCAGCCATTCCCAGGACATCAGGGCTCCAACACACACAGCCGTGACTTGGGAAGATAAACACTATCACTCTGAAGATCCCCTCCTTCCTTCTTCTTCCTCCAGCTTTATATGCTGAGCATGCCACCATGTGGAATGGGACACCCCTGTGGTCAGTCGTGGGCAGCTGTCCTGGATGTGTATCCTCCCAATCCGTTGTGCCCCCCAGCCTCCCCGCTGGTGGGATGCAGAGAGGAGCAGAAAAGGCCTTGACACCATGTGAGCACTGCTCAGGGAGAGCTAAACCATCCCTGTGTTACCAACACTGTTTCCAGCAAGTTTGAAACACAGTCCCATATCACTACTTTGAAGAAAATAAATTCTTCCAGGCAAAACCAGCACAGCTGCCCACTGTGAATCTGTTGCCCTGTGCTGTTGCAGCTAACACTGTCCACTTCAGCCACAGCAGTTTGCGGTCAGTTATTGTCCCTTCAATGTACCTTAACTAACTGTAATTGCGCAGTACGAAAGTGAGGTAGGAAAGCCTGCAAATTTGTGTTCTCTGCGCTGGTGCTCAATCAGGTGGTGCCTGAACGCATCATTTCAGGAGCCATGCTCAGGCACACGCGGAGTGTGTGGCGTGGCCGCAGGGCTGCTGGTCAGTGCCGGGGCGCTGCTGTCGCTCGGCCGAGCAGCACGGCGACCACGGGTGACCGCAGGCCCGCGGGGCTCCGCACATGCTCCGTGTGCCAGCCCGGGCCGCTCGCAGCGCGCTCCGCCGCGGGGCTGCGGGAGCTGCGGCATCTCGGGCTGCTCGCAGCCGCTGCCCTCGCTCAAGCCGGGCCATTTTTCGGGATCTCAGATAAGCTTCCAGGTACATCCTTTTAAGAGAGTCCGTAACAGAATATGTTTCCATCAGGCTCTTGCCTTGGCAACAACCTGCAGCCATAAAGCGAGTTTAATTCTCTGAGAGGAAGACTGGTGACAGCTATCGTTTCACTGTGTACTGTGATATATGAGATTCTTCCCTGAAAACCCTGGAGTTGGTATTTGTCGGGTCTGGTTGTAAATAATGAGATAGATCACAATGGATTTCAGTTCCTCATCCGTGTTTGATCAGCACAAAGGTAAGTCACCTGCTACTAATTTCAAAATCCTCTGGTCCTCCTATGCGTCCCATGCAAATGTACTAAGATTTCTTGACAGAATGAATAACATGACTTTTTGGGAAAGATCAGGTTTATTTTGGTTTCATGTACAGGAATTTCTTCCATCAGTTTTAGACTGGATGCATATTTCAATCTATTGCTACAGTGATTTCTAAAAATTAATTTTCAGCAGAATAGCAACAGCACCTGGCTACTCTTATGTGTAGCACTGAGAGATGTGTATATATATATATTCATTTTTATGTTGTATATTGGTCCTCTTGTGGTATTACTTGTGGTATTGGTCCTCTATGTGATATTAAAAACTGTTGCAGTACTAACAAACAGAACAGTTTAACATGGAGTAAAGAAATTTAAGAACAGCTGTTTTCATAAATCTGCACTAAAAGGACTAGCAGCTGACAAGTGATATACTTTGCTTCAGGAAATTTAGCTGTATAGGTGAGTATTGCCATAATTGTAAATTTAAGATATCATTAAAATCCCCAACATAAAGATTTTCTGTATTGTAAGGTTGCTATGGAAATACAAATGTCTCTTTGTTGTCTATTTGGAAGTTTAATGTTAAATTTCATGTCTTTATTTGCCATTACAAGCTTTTATGTCTTACAGCTTAATCCACTACAAGTGTAGTGGCATTCCTTTTATGTTCCCAAAGCAGGAAGCTGTCACTGCTTGGTAATGCACGCTGCAAAAAATTTCTCTTTTAAGTTGGCTTGCCAAATAATATATGTGCATTGGCCGCAGTTTCCAGTACAGACCTGCAAAATACCCGAGCTGACATGGCCACACTGGCCCCACAACGAAGGGGCTGATTGTTTAACAAAGATGAAAGCAGGAGGAAAACAAGACACCTCAGTGCTCTTCAGGCAGCCGGGAGCCACAGGTTGTATTTTATGCTCGCCCACACTTCTTTGGTGAACCCAAACTCAATACAGCCCATTTAAAGTGGTGGGTTTATGTCTGCCTTTCAGCCATGGGAGCAACACAAAGCCTGAGCAAGTCTTAGGAGAACTGGTCTACACCAACCCAGCTGGGACCCCCATGTAGTGGGGGACAAGTGGGAAGTAAAACTTGAGTGACAAGAGAGAAAAAAACTACTACCAGCAAGTATAAAGGAGGAAGTGCAATGGTAGAAGGGGGATCTTTAGTACAAGAATAGAGACAGGTATTCCTAAATCATCTCTGAATTATGTAAGGAGCATTTTTCCTAAGAACAGAGGCATGGGGCTGACTGAGCTTCTGTAGCTCCAAAGAGACATTCTCAATCTCTGCTTCTGCAGCACTATGAGTGTGCTCTGTGCCACATGCCAGCCTGGCAGGGCTCAGAATGGGGAGGCAGAGGGGAAACCCTGCATGTTCAGTGCCATCGGGTTAGCTGTTAGGGAGCCCGCAGAAATGGTACCAAGAATGAGGCTGGAATATCACCAGGGCTGGGAAAGGCAAAGTCAAGTCTTCAGATGGTTTAGGGGGCAGAAAGCAATGCAGGAGACCATGGACCTAAACCAGTTAATCCAGATAGAAGGTAGGGATATGGGAGGCAACATCTGTACCTCACTTTGCTCCTAATCTGCACCCCCTCCTGCTGCTAGGCCACTCTCCACATTGACCCATCCTAATTCCTGTCCAGCATCATCTGCAGCCCATGTCACATTCCACCTACAGCAATTCCCCAGCCAGAAGGTCCCTCTGCTATAAACTCATCATCTCTGCTTCACCAGCGCTGCAAGAATGCTTGCTCATTAGGTGATTTGTGATTTACTGCTTGCCTTCCCTGCTAGCTGCGTGGGAGGTGGATGAGGAGCAGGAGCACAAAACACGCAGTAATGGGATACTGAGCTCATTGGTTACCATACAAATAATTCTCCATTCAAAATTTACGGTGTATGATGGATTTTGTCTAAATACCATCTTAATGTCTTGGCACATTATTGATTTAAGCAGGTTTATTTTTTTTAGCAAGGAGAAGGGGAATGTCTTTCATTGCAGCAATTTATAACAATGGAAGAATACAAACTATCTTTCTAACACACCGAATTGCTCTCTGTTGGTCTGAAAAAATAATTCAACTCTGCCCAACATTTTTCTCCACTGCACACATCAGAAAACTCTCCCAACTACAAAACCCCCAGCATTCCCAGCTTGAAAATCATACTGTCTCTCTGCAACACTTTTTATGATACTGCTCAATAATACCTTATAATACTTACAACAGTAACACCAATGTGGGACTTACAGAAGGTGAGCAGCACCAGAAACCCCTTCCTTCCTAATACTGCTCAGTGCCATTTAAATAAATGTGTGCTGTTCTGGCTTCAAATGTTTACCAATTAAACAGACAAGCCAGACCAGGGCCTGTACTGGTGCATGCACAGCCAGGCACACACAGGGATTATTACTTTGTTAGGTGTTCCATAGAAAAGCAGTGTTAGAGAGTAAGTTACAGTTTTCAAAAACTGCACTCATCTACCTCCCAATGACCTTTGACATTGACATGCTGAAAACAGGTAATCTACCCAGTACTGTGTCCTGACAACAAGGTGTAGGAAATCACATATGGCCTTTGGCTAGTGGTGGAGACAAGAGGGATTATGAGAGAGAGGGTAGTAAATTATATACATAAATATTTCTTCTTCACAATGGATGTGAATTATCCTATTGTCCTGTCTTCAGCTTTCAATATCTTGTGGCTTAGCAAGTTCTATATCAGCCTTTGTCAGGAGCATGTGCACCAAGCTCCAGCAAATTTATTTAGACCTTAAAAATGCAATGCACTAGAAAGCACACACATACATCTAATGTGCACTTTGTAAAAAAACATATTAGCCAACATTGCAAATTGTGTAAAACATGTGTTCTTCAAAGGACAGTCAGAGGAGAATTAATGTCATGAGAAGCACAATTTCATTGCTCTAAATCCTGTGATTGTTCTGTATGTCTCTTTATATACCCCCTTTTCTAACCAAAAGAAAAGTATTTTGCCTTGAAGAAATTATGTACTATTAAAACACTGCAGCTTATTTCAGATAGATTGGTGTTTAACTTTGATTGTTTCTGAGCATTTTAGCACCACCCTGTATGTCATTTAGTCTTTTCTTCCAGACTTTTCTATACCACTATTGTCAGCCTGCAGTTTCTCCCCTGCCTTGCTCTATACACAAGCTCTTGGTTGGATTTTCTGCCTTCCAGAATCTGACTGACAGCTTCTTTTCACCAGTAGCACAGCAATTTTCTGAAAAAAAAAAAAAGAAAAAGAAAAATTTGTTTGAAATGGGACCAGTACTTACTGGCTTTTATAGAACTGCAAGATAATAATGGAGTAACTCACACATTAGAAGATGAAGAGTCAGGCATTTGGCTGTTCACAGTTCCTTTGTGCCACATGGTGCTTGTGCCCCAGCCACAGCCAAGCCCTCCAGCAGGGTGAGCTCACAGAGATGGGGACACAAGCACTCAGTACTCTTGCCTTCTGCAAAATGCCCACTCTCTGAACCCTTCGTCTTCTGCTCAGGAAGGTGTCTTCAAAAAGAAATGTCCTACTAGCTTTGTGCCCATCCTTCTTCATTCCTTGACAGGCTAAGCTAGAGGAAGATGAAGTGGTAGGTGTTCACCTGGAACCAAGTGCATCCAGTATAAATCACATCCAAGCTCTCCCAGCATTTTCTGCTCCCTTTCATGTGAAGCACCAGAAGACCATTTGTCTGTCTTCCTTCTTACTCCCCATCCAAAATCATACAGCTCATATAAAGGACACTCCACTTGAAGTTGTGTCACCCTACAGAAAGGGAATTTGTGTCAGTCTTAATTCAGATGCACAAGATGGGCGTTCCTCCGTTCCTCCTGGCCCTGTCTCCCTCACCAGCAGAGTGACAGCCTGCTCCACCTGCCTCTCCTTGCTCTGGCAGCTAGGACTCATGGGTGGGAAAGTGTGAATCTTTGTGCCTACATGCCACCATCCCTTAACGGGAATGGAGCCTATGTTCTGCAAGGAGAGGCAGGGGCAAAACTTCATTCATTTATCCATTTATCCATCCATCCATCTATCCATCCATCTAGAGTTTTGCTTCCTCTCCTCATATAAAAGGATAATTACTCTGGGGAAAGTAGACTGAGCCCAGCACAAGCAAAGGGAAGTGTCTTGGTTTTACCTAGATGAGAAATGGCAGCGATAGTCAGAGACCCACAGGAAGGAGTGCACCCTTGTCCTCATCTTCCTGTCATAACACCCTCCAAGTAAGCAACTGGTCTGCTCAGGAGATGGAGATTTTCCTTTTGTGGCTGGATTTCTCCGCTCCTAAATCACAAGAGGAATATTTAACAGTACTTACAAGACAAAGAGAGTACAAAATTTACATGTGTAACACATCAAAAGAGGTGAGGGCCCCTTTGATCCCCTGTCTGCCTCAGTACCTCTAATGGTTTCTTTCCCAGTGCCAGCAGCATCTTCTCTGTGCCATACCCACACGGTACCTGCACAGCTGTACACAACAGCAGCTGTGAGAGGAGCTGTGTCAGTGCTCAGGGTTGGCACCCCCTGTGTACCTCCAGAGGCTGGACAAGAGGAGCAGCACAGGCAGCCAACCTCTGCCTTGTCTCCTTGCCTTCCACCCAGCCCAGGCTATGCCCCTCTTTGAGTAAGGGACTGTCTCAGACCTGAGCTTGTCATTAATATGTTTTTGCTGAGTGTCCCAATTGAGAGTGTGAGAGTCATCTTCAGCTCTGACATAACAAGGAAGTGTTCCTAACTAGACCTGCGGTAAAGTCCTTCATGTACTAGTCACTGATGATGACTCTCCAGAGGCAATGAGTCCTCATCTCTCTGGATCTCCCAGGCCCACAGGACAAACCTTTTGAGCCAAATGAAGAGTTGCCTCAGCAATAGACCACCCCCGAACAGAATACAAATCAAGTTAACATTTTTATTCACAAATTTTATGAAGTGTGTAATTTAAAATACCTTTGAAAGACAATAAATTAGATTCTCTTTAGTTAAGGAGCAATGGAGAGGAAATCTGTGACAAAGGCAGATTTAACATCAGCTTTTTAATTTTCCCAAGCCCACAACCAGTCTCCAGCTTTGACAGACTTACCTATTCCAGGGTAAGAGGAGATTGTGTTTCCATGGCAGCCAAATTTTGAAGTCCAGAGAGCTGATTGCACCCAGTGAGAGAAGGTCACGTGGAGAATTAGGCTAGGCTGTAAAGCCAGCAGAGAGCTCATGCAGGTTCTTTTGAGACAACATCTAATGACTGAAATATTTTGTTATAACAGATTTGTACTAACTTTTCAAACTGACTTTTAACTATCACGCTTTTTCCTGCACGTCTTACACAGTCATGCTATCTCCAGAAGTTACGACAGTACAGATAAGCCATCAGTCACTTAATCTGTCTTTCCTTTGATCAGCTCTCTAGTGTGATTTTGGCACTTTCTCCAGCGAACAAGGTAGTGCAGTGGCTGGACAAGTGATATGTTCTATAGCTCTGACACAGTCCTGGTTTAGCCTGGAACAGAGTTAATTTTCTTCTTAGCAGCCAGTACAGTGCTGCATTTTGCATTTAGTATGAGAAAAATGTTGGTGACACATCGATGTTTTAGTTGTTCCTAATTAATGCTCACCCTAAATCCAGGACATTCTGGTGTCCCGTGCTCTGCAGTGATCGGGTGCACAAGAATCTGGGGGAGCATGGCCAGGAGAGCTGACCCAAACTGGCCTAAGGGGTATTCCATGCACAGACCGACACGGCCAGGGAATGAACTGGGGGGAGCTGCAGGATGACAGGCTGGGCATCGGTCAGCAGGTGGCGAGCAACTATATTGTGCATCACTCGGCTTTCTTGGGTTTTATTCGTGTCTCTCTCTCCTTTTATTACAATTATTGTTGTTGTTGTTGTTGTAGTGATGATGAGGAGGAGAATGTGTTATTTCAATTATTAAGTTGTTCTTTCCTCAACCCACCAATTTTACCATTTTCTGACTCTCCTTCCCACCCCACAGGGGTCAGGACAGTGACTGAACATCAGGCATCTGGGGTTAAACCCCAACAGCCCCTCAGCCATTGTGAACAGCACAGCTCATTGCAGCTGTACTTCTGAGTTAATAGGGATCAGAAACATGAGACTGTTTCTGACCAACAATACATATCTAGAGCATTTTACCATTACATCAGATTTGACCCTGCACCAAAAAATCTACTCTTTTGACTCCTAGAGCTAAGAGGTTAATAGTCCACTTGAAGCCAAAGGAGGTGTATGCATATGGAACATGGGATGGCAAGTCTGAAAGGACGTGAACAGCAAAGAAGCAAAGAGAATCATTGCAGTAATTTCTTTAGAAAGAACAGTCTGAGGAATGTTCAGGAACAGGTTCTACAAGGCATCTGTTTTAAATAATAACTCACTGTAGTTGCCAAACAAAATAAACCTCTCCTGGGTTCCAAGCAATAGTCCACTTTTCCTTTTTGCAGGAGTTATCAACACAAACAATTGCTGCCGGAAGTTTACTCTCCTGAGAAGAGAATTCTCTTGAACATTGCAGGAAAGGGAGAAGTCTCAGTCTTATGATTGGTGCAAGGATAACACTGGCACTGAAAACACCTGGGTCCTGATTTCATCCTATCTTGTAAAAGTGCAGGCAGCAAAATTAAGAGCTAGTTCAGTTATTACTTCATTGTTTCTCAAGTCATGTTACATTATTTGTGTAGTAGTGTTAGTATGATTTCTTGCAAGAGGTGGAAACTTTCCAGAAGTTTTCTTAAGTCCTTTCAGTGTCTATGTCTGAAAGTTTTTGGAAGAAGTTACGATGCAAAGCAAGTTTCAGATGACTAACAAAAACCACAGTGCTGTTTAGATACAGTTTGTTCCACCCCAAGTTACACAGTCATTGAAACTCAGTGAGACAAGTGTCATTATTTTCACTGTTTATCATTTGTACTTGCTCTCTGTTTACTCACGGACGTGCTCCTTCTCTGCAGCTGATGCAGCAGAAGAGATGGACTTGGCTGTGGTTTACCAAGCAGCAGCTAATGGCGATGTGAACACCCTGACTGCAGTGATCCGAGAGGATCCTTCCATCCTGGAGTCTTGTGACAGAGAGGGTAAATGAAGGCTGAGCTTGTTCTCAGGAGATCTGTTGCTTCAGCTTGCAATTAAACTTTCCATTTTTTTTATTCTGAATTTTGTGTTCAGCAAATTATATTTAGTAGCCGAATATGGGAAATTTGAGTTATTCTTTGGAACATCCACTGGAAATACACAGTTTGGATAATTCCTTCCCCCTATAATTGTAAGATATTTTTATACGGTTACAAATAATTTGTTTTACTATAGTTAGACTTTACCATTAACTTAGTTTATCTTATTTAGGGAGATGTTGAGAAATAGTTGGCGTTTCAGGGGAAGAAAAATAATATTTTTACCAATGCCAAGTGCCATAGATTCTGCACATCTCTAAAGCAGAGGTTATAGTATCTGTACAGTCACAGTTTGCATAGGTTTGTCAAGTAATTGTTTGCCAAAGGGTTGGTTGTAAAATGTGCAATAATCTAAATTATGTGTTTTATCTGTCAGGCTGTGCTCATTTTGCATTCAACTTACTATTTAATGTTATTATAAATTGTTGTACATTGGCTGGGTTTTATATGCATCTAAGTGAGTAAGAGCCACAGACCTCTGGAAGCTGCTCTCAAGGAAGACTTTTTTTATGCAAAGTATTTTTTTAATTGCAGTTTCTTATAAAGGGTTCGTATGAACACTGTCTTTTCTAATCTTTAACAGGTCTTACCATGCTACCAGTTTTTCTCACACTTTAAACCAGACATTCTAAGTGTAATCTTTAAAACATCTACTGGTCAGTAGGGAAAAGCTTACTCAAGACAAAGTGCTCCTAGTCTACTTCATTGACGGGAGTGAGACAACATATGAAGGGTGGGTGGAGTAGGTGGAGATGGACTGGTCAGCACACAGAAGTCTTTCATCGCCTTGTTTCCTAGGTTGTCCATTCAAATGTAACTAAAGATCAGTTTTGCAACACAAAATGTACAGTTCATATCCTGCACATATGTCAGGCTCTGCATGACCTCAGGTTGAGCAGCACATTTTCTCAGCAATCTCATTGAGTCTACTAAGAATAATTATTCTTCAACTACATATGAAGTTTCTAATGGTCTTATAGTTTCTAATATTCTTGTTTATTCCAAGTAATTTTAAATTTCATTGTCAGATTCTGCAGGAAAATCTCTTTCAGCAATTAACATAATGGAAGGAAGAGGAAACAACTAAAAGATACAATATTTCATTAAGAAAATTGAGTATTAGGTTTAAATGTCGATTTCAGAGGTTTTACAAAATAGAAAATTTTTGCAGGATGTTAAAAAAGATCCTGTAAAAACAGAAAATAAAATAACCTAGAGCAAATCCAGACTTCAAATTAAGTTGTTCTCCACATAAAAGGCCAACTCGCATGTATGTACCTTTGCAAGGGACACAGCTTGATTTCATAAGTCTTTTGAATACACAGACAGAATGGAGCTGGGGTTTGAGAAAATTAGATAAGCACCATCTGGCTACTAGTCATTCTGAAGAATATCAGCCTCCAAAATGGTGTGCAAAGCCAAAAGTTCATTTTGAGAACTCATCAACAGAAAAGCACTTTTCCCTCCAGAAGCAGAGTTAATGAGGCAAAGTTTTTGCTAATATAGTCATGCTCTTTTTAAAATCAGTGGTCAGTGACTGGCACAGCAGTTACTTCCTGCCTAAAGAAAACCTGAGTACAACTATTGGACAGCTGTCAGAAAAAGGATTTGTTAACTTGCCAGTGTCAATGTTAGAAAATAAGAAATTATATCTTATAGACATGACAAAATAAAATTGTAAAATAAATTTGGCTTTCTTCCCCAGGTTGCACACCTTTGATGCATGCTGTGTCAGGACGCCAGGTTGATACAGTGAAGCTTCTGTTGAAGATGGGAGCCAATATTAATACTCAAGATGCTTGTGGACGTACCAGTTTATCTCTGGCAACTTATTTGGTACCAAGACTTGGGGGACAAGAATGGAGTGAAGGGAGTAAATGTGCAGATCAAATAAGATTTCTACTTATATTACAGAAAGAAAAAAAGTGCAAAACATTTGGTTCTAGACAACAGTGGAATTGCTTTTGAAACTTTACTATGACGCAAAGCTGGAGCGATGACTATTACAAGTGAATGAGGACTCCTGTCAGAGTGTCCTTTCTCTTTTCAGTTGTAAAATCAGTCCATGATATGAGGATCTCACAAGAAAATCACTTTTTTTTCTGTGCACTGGAAGGTTCCTTCTTGTTCTTAATATGCAGATTGACTTCTCCCCCTTGCACAGTCAGCATTAGATATCTGTGCTCATGTGAGGGCTTTCCTATCTCAAATTCTGGTGGTCAGCAGGAATGTGTTCCTGCACACCACATGAGCCAGGACGTTGCTTCTATTCACTGTGGTACTGGACTTTGGATGGCCAGGTTGAGAATTGAATTTCAAGGTGCTACAGGTGCTGGTGCAGTTGCTCAGATCATATACAATCCAGTCCCCTGATCAACCTACATGCAAGTGACAGGAGGGGCAGAATCCCACTGAGACATTTGGGAAGGGAATTGTACTTCAGACACCCATCTGAAGCAACAAGGATGGTCCTTATCTCCTTAGTCTTCTACTCCTTGCAGGAGGTAATTCAGGTTTCAGAGAGAGAATGGGGGCCAAGCTGAGCAAGAAGAGTGGGCTTCCATTATTAATTGGACAGAGAGGAAGAAGGAGCGTCCAGCCATGCCACATAGTATGAGTTATGGCTGGATGACTGCCAGCCCATTTAAACAGACACTGTGGCAGCCTAATTAAATGACATCCCTTGCACCTGGTTTCTTTCTGAAAATTCAGGACAAAAACAATGTTCCTGCTTAGCTATGCAATATTCAGACAGAAAATAAGTGTAGAAAATAACAAAACAGGCAGTCTCATCCAGTGCAAGGAGCATGCCCCACTCACTTGAGAACAAACATTTCCTCTGCAGGATATTTTTTTTAAAAATCCCATAATTAGTGTCATGCAACTTCTTTCCTTCCTCTTTTCCCGGAGGGGAAAAAATATTCTTTGGAAAAAAAGAAATGACTGGAAAAGATTTAAACCATCCCAGCTTCTAAGTTTCCATTTCTATTTCTGTGAGGGATATAACTAGAGATCCAGAGAGCATTTAGCTGTAATATCTGCCCAGACAAATGAATTCAAGAGGTCTTATACTTGCACCAAGAGCTTCAACAGGGATGTTCTAATTCCACCATGCCACATGTTTTCCCCAGAAGTGCTGGTAGTGCCAATCCAATGTAGTGCATATGGAAAGGAATGGTCTTTCTCGATTGCCAATGTTAACAAAACACTTAAACTCGTGCTTGATTTTCTTGGGACTTAAGTATACGCTGAAAGATTTATGCAGTCACAACCAGACTGTTTACTTGCTTTTATGCTGAGGTGATCAACAGAAAGTTTTAGTCCAAGAACTGATTCATCACATCTGTTTTGGTGCTATTTTCAGCTAATGTTGTCACTAATACAAACTTCAGCAACAACATTTGTAAGACCACACTCTAAGGCTTTTTACCATTGATTTGCTGTCCCTGCTAAAATCTCACAAAGGAAATGAGACTGAGTGCTCATGTTCTTGGTTTAATCTAGCATGATTGAATTCACGTGAAAGAATATGTGTAGCATTTGCCAGTGATACAGGAATTAGCAGGTTTTTAATCACTGTTAGGGCTTGCCACAGCTGCAGGAAAAAAAGCCAAACAAACCAAAATACAGCATAAATGAAACACCTTATCAGAGAAATGAACATAGTTTGCGATCTAGACTCTAAAGGGGAGCCACTCTGAGTGCTGAGAATCCTCTACTGAGGAGAAGAAGTCCAGTTCCTCTGCTGGCAGAAATGGCTACGCTCACATGCGAATACCAGCACCAACAAGAAAAGATCTGGCCTTATACATTTCAATTTCCCCTTTGATATGCTCTAATTTCTTTTTTAGGGCTGGCTGGAAGGCTGTGTCAGCCTGCTCAGGAACGGTGCTAAGCAGAACATACCTGACAAAAACGGGAGGCTGCCACTGCACGCTGCCACCGCAGAGCCTGACGTGAGGTATGTGCCAGGCTCCCTCGGCTTTTGTTGGTTGAGGCTCACAGGTAGTCAGCAACCCAAGGAGAGCCCACGTCAGAAAGAATAGTTGTGACACCTACACTTGTGACTTGAGTCTTTGTTTAGTGATTATCATGAAAGCGGTAGAGAGGAGGAAAAACACTGTACAACACTTGTGTACCAATAGCTGGATGAGTGAAAAAATTATAAGAGAGGTTGAAACCCTGCATTTCCCCTGCCCAACTACCTTTCTGCTGCCTACCCACATGCAATATTACAAAAGACTCCTTCTCTGGACTTCTTCTCTGAGTGGCACAGCAAACATGAGAAAAGTTTTCCACAAGACAACCTCTCTGAAAACCCCTACCATAAAGGGGAAGTTGAGGATTGGTGGTCTGGCTCATTTTAACTACTTTTACTGAAGGTAGAGTAACAGCTACAGAGTGTCTTCACAAGAACTCTTTAGAAAGATTATCTTTCTTTGATTCCAGCCTGTAACAGAGGAAAGTTTAACAAATTTTGATTTGTATATTTGAATAAATTCACTCAAAAAAACTCTCGTAAGTAAATAATGCCTCAAGGTAGAGGAAGACATTAGAAGCAGGTAAAACATTCAGTACATGCAATATGCTCATGTGACTTAATCACTGATTCTACGATTTTGTTGATGTAATCATATCAGACCAGCCCAGACATTTGGCCATTCCTGCTGATCTTGTTCTCCAGCCTTTTTTAACAGCTTTATTCATTTTCTGCATTATCTTTGCTTTTCATGCATCACTTAGAGAGAATAATTTGAGATTTCTGCAAGAAAAAGGTCACTATCATTAAACAAAGCCAACACAGAAGGAAATGTTTGCATAACACCACACATGCTGCTACTTGAAAGGGAACACTGATCTACTCTACCAGGAGCACACTGGGTCTCTCGAATGTTTTTCACATTCTCCATGGATACAGGCAGACCTTTCTTTGTGCTGCACAGTTTTCCTCTGTCTTCCCACTGGGTTTGCCCCACACGCAGAACACATGCCTGGAGCACTGAGGGGGAGGCTTTTCCATCATGGTCATTGTTACTCTCTTGGATCCCATGTCATTGCTAAAAGAGAATATGCAATGGCCAGTTGTGAAATGCTTTTGAAGCCAAGTTTGAAAGCTGGCAGTCCGCTGCTCCAGCCTCACATGCTGGAGGCAGCATGGAAAGAGAGAGACAGTTCATGCTTTGATTTGATAGTTGATCTGTATGGCTCGGTGCGTTTCACAGAGCCTAAAAGGCAAGGTGGAGAGACAATTCACTCCTGGTCTATGCCATTAAGAGTAGATATCAGGGAAACCTCAGCTGCATGGTTGGATTTAAATGGCAGCACTTATGTTGCCATAATGGTCTAATGATGTAACTGAGTCAAAGTTTGTTGATGATAAAGATTCTACTCAAATAATTAGATTTCTTTCACTTACAATGGTTTCCTGGTCATATCTGGAGTTGAAATACAGACCCCTTTAACACATTATAAAACTATGGGATAAATGGGTTTTACAAGCGTACTATGGCTATTTCACTTTATTTTTCCTCACTAGTCTGTCTTTACCAAGACCTGTTTTCAGACAGGGAATTTCTGAGATTCTGAGTCATTTTGCTAAATGACCACAGAATCTTTCTTCCCTTTTACAAACTTTTACCAGAGCAATCACAACAATCTTAACGTGCCATCCTTTTCAGAGTTCCTATTGTATAACTCCATTTAGAAAAGGAGGTGTAACACCTCTTTTCTACAAGGATTTGTATCCATAAGCAAATGGATTTGAAATCAAAGCAAAATCCCTATGCTGGGATCTGGCCAATCATCATCCTTTAGGGATTCTAACTTAAAAAATTCTAAATTTGGACTTCTGACACCTGAGGAAGGTGTTACCACTAGATAAGATTTTCACTTGTAGAATTGCCAAAACTATGCCTAAGCAACTGTAAATATCTTCTTTTGAATAATTTACATATGTCGTTCTTTATTATCGGTAGGGAAGAACAAATTTGACATGCAACATTCTCAGCTTAATCTGATGCACACACCTGACCACACTGAAATCCAGAAAATACACTGGAAGTGGTGGAAGATAAAAAACAGCAAAAGATTTTTATTCAGTCTGCTCTGCATGGGAATAAACGCAGGATTTTATACATTTGTTTCTGTGTTATCTTTACATTTATCAGATTTCCTTCCTTTACACTTCATCATCTTTTACTTTCCTTGCAAAACAGAATGTCTTCTTAATGTCCATGTTCTGAAGGTTTCTAGAAAATTCACACCTTCAGATGAGCCACAAGTTTGCCCAATGATCCACTGAGAATACATCCTACCTTTTGCAAGAGTCATAAGAACTGTACGTTCACGTTAGGATTGGCTTTGTTACAGCATGTGACTGGATGATGGTTTGCATTTCCATCGTCCAGCCATGTACATGATCCAAACCCTTAGGATCCTACTATAAAACACAACCATCTTGGCTAAACCTATAGTGACTGCAGAACATCTTCACAGGATACCAAAAGGAAAAAAAATTGAAATCCATAACGTATTAAAAATATTACTGCATTTGAACAATATTTCATGTAACTACTATATTGTTCCCTCCACCAGAGGGGAGTGTTTGTAGTCCAATATTCTATAAAATATGAACCCATCCATTGCTATGTTTTATGGCATAATAATGGCCCTATTCTGGCAGACATTCTGTAAGGCCTTGTAAAATACTGGGGTTTGTGTGTGTAAACATACAGCAAGCATGCACACAAATGTGTACACCGCATCACATTACTCCAAGAGTAAAATAGAGTGAAAATCCTTACAGAAGCTGGCCCTTCTGTTACTTTAGGACATTATAAAATAGGTTGACAGTAAATTGCTAAACTACCAAAAACCGCACATACGTATAGTAGTATTCATTCTGATTTTAGTCTGGCAATCAGCACAAGAGTTCTTCCTAGTGGATCTGCTTTTAATTCCAAGCTCTAAATTTCTGTTGTCACTGTAAACCATAAAGTCCTATTTGTTTTTGTCATAAGACAGAGCTCAGATGTAACATTCTGATCTGCGCCCATCACTAATATAAATCTTTCCAAAAAATGCACATTTTTTCCTTTAAAAAATTGTCCATTTTTCAGGTTTAGTCAGGAGTACAGCACATTGATTATATCATTGCTTCTACAGGCTTCTGAGCGTGCTTCTGCAGCAGTCAAATCTTAGTGAAATAAATCATCAGGACAATGAGGTGAGTGAGATTGTGCTGCCAGTCATCATCCCTGGTACTGGGGGCATAGAAGCCATTCTGTTCAGAAAGAGTCCATTGTGCTAACAATTTTACAATGAAACTATGCACTGGTCAAAAACTGCTGAAATGCTTTCACTGAACTCTGCAAAGTATTATCTCATTTTTCCTCCTGTACGCAATGCACCTGTAGGCTAATAAACCTCTCTGTATTCAGCCAACTACGAGGTACCTTGAATCAGTCTCTTAAATAATTTGTCAAGTTAATAATTTCCCTTGATTCTTCTGGAGTTCAACACTGGACCAAATCTTCACCTTTACCAATCATGTGTTCAAGGCCAATCTGGCTGGAGCTCTGAGCAACCTTGTGTAGTGGAAGGTGTCTCTGCCCATGGCAGGCAGGTTGGAACTAGATGATCTCTAAGGTCCCTTCCAACCCAAACCACTCTATGATTCCGTGGTTCCTTGATGCCATCATTAAACTACTGTTCTCAGGAAAAGTATCAGAGAGCTATCATTACACAGAACAGTCATAGAAGTGCAAAAATTTTTGCTGTTCTCTGATCTGTATGGAATCGTGTCCTGCATCTACAAATAGCATACACTGTGTAGTGTTAACATCCCAAATGTGTTTTTCTCCAAATAGAGAAGCCGAGACACGAGAGGTTTTGAATGGTTTTTTGTGTTTCTCTTCATTCTAACAGTTGCTCAAGGACGTGTTTCTTTTCCACAGTGCCAGAATGGCCAGAGGGCTGTTAATTATTCCTCTTCCTTACCCACAGAAGGTTTGCGGGCCCTCTCACTATACCCTAAACCAGACATATGCTTTGTCTTGGTGTAGAATTGTGTTGCTAATGAATTGCATGGAACTATGGATCATCGTTCCAAGTCATAATATTTGCACAGCTACATGCAATTTGGAACCTTCAGTCCATCTCACTGTCATTTGGCGCTGACAATGTATTTGTTCAAGTGTCAGTACTAAGCCCTGAACACTCTTGTTTTCTGAAAAATATGGATCCTCACAAATGATTGCAGCTAATAGAGCTGTTCTCTTGGCATACATAAAATACTTCAGTTTTCCCATCTGACACTTGAGAAAAACACCCTGATGAATGCATGAACATGTAAACAGTAAGAAATACATCTGGAGGTTTCATAGCTTCCACAACTATGTCTTTCTGTGGGTTTATTAGTGAAGCCTGTGCGATGACAATGTGAAGAAACATTCTTTGTAAAAGCCTTGAATCTGAGTAAGAGAGTCACACTATATTTCTCACAGCCGTTTCTTGCGTTTTATCCTTTTTATCCCCTACTGCTCCTTATTTTATATGAATGTGCAGTTGTTTGGCTGTCTCACCTCTAAGATTATATTCTCCTGGACCTTCAGCTTTGACAATTCTGATATCGCTCTCATGCTTCCACGCACAAACAGTAGTCTATCTACCTACAGATGCCACTGAAGGAGGGTAGCACTGTGCACAAATCAAATGGTGTGGTCTGGGCAGCCACTGCCCTCTGCAGAAAGCCCACACAAGTGATCTGCTGCTACAAACAGCTCACTGCTCTTTGCTCAGCTGGGGGCTCCGAAAGGACACGTGGAATCTGCAAAGTATTAGAAAGGAAACGGAGAACAAAACAGGAAGCTCTGTCTGAATCCTTGGTACAGCCATATGGCAAATGTCAGCTACAAGAGTAGTCTGAAAAAAGATATACAGGAAAAGGAACAGAAAAAGGACTACAAAGATAATAATTGTTATAGAGCAGCTTCCTTGCATGGTCAAGCTAACTAGAACAAACTGCTTATATTAATACTTTCAGCTTGGCAGCTATGTCAGAGGGATGATAGAAACCCATGGTATCATAAATTGCATGGAAATGAAAATAGAAATATTATTAACTGCTCTGGGGTTTTTTGCATATAAAAATATGGGGACATCTACAGAAATTATTGGACAATAGTTTCAAAGAAAATAAAAATAACTACTTTTTCAGGAAATGCATCATTACCCTTTGGAGTGTTGGATATCCTAGGAAGTCTTTAGTCTGACTACCAAATTTTTTGTGGCAATATATTGTTTCTTATATTTTTGCACTAAGCATCTGCTACTGACCTCTGAATTTTGTCCCTGTACTACAGAGATCTTTGAAATCTATCCACAGTTTTACACTCTTATGCTACAGCTGATTCTGCTGGCTACCACAGTAGAAACAGAGAGAAAGATGATTTTTCAAGAATTTTCTTTTTTTGTCCATATCAACAGACTGAGAGAGAATGACAGAAAGAAGGCGTGGTACACCATAGTTTCTCCTTCTTCAGTGATTTCCCTGCTCTCCAGGACTAGTGATGGGTACCCATTTCCCAGCTGGAAATAACTTTACTGAAGCCTCCCTTCATGATGCTCACAGATAATGGGTGTCCATCAATAGTGCTAAGTCCCTTGTGTCTACTGACATCAATGGCAGAGCTCCCATTAATTTCAGTTGGTGCAGTTTACCCTCAATTTTGGTTTTACCAAAAACCAAAACCCCCATGATTAAGCTTTGCAAACCCTAAGTAAAACCAGAACTGCTCTCATTCAGCTGCACTCTATTGTTATCACCCATATTTAAGCCACATGGGAACTTCAAAGTCTTAGAAGATATGTCATGAGTGAGAGAAATGAGTGTTAAGGCATTCAAGCTTTTGGCCAGAAAATCACTGCAAACTTCCACTACTAATGCACTGATAAGCTGTGTGCATCAATATAGTTCATATTTTACCTGGGTTGTTACCAACTGCCTTTATAGCATTCTATTTCAAGTTTTAATTTCTTTTTCACTCAACCTTTCTTTTTCAGTGTTTTTTATCATTTTGGAAATCAGGCAAGACCCTTGAAATGGAATTTTTCTGGTAAGAGAAGAAAACAACACCTCCCCAGAGTAAAATGTTACCACACCTGAAAAACACTAGCAATTTGTTAGAAACACAATAAATTAGTAAATTTATGCAGAAAATCTTAATTATTATGGATATAGGGTAAAATATAGGTGTGTGTAACAATGCTGAAGGTGCAAATATAGGTCATGAATTCTCTGATCTACTAAGACTGACTGGATGCAGCTAAGATGGAATGAAAATGCAGGTGGATAGCTTACCATTTGCTTTGTTTTCTCCCTGAACAATAAATATGAAATGTTTATATTGTGACTTTTTTGTGGACATCACTCTGTCAGTTTTTTAGCTTGCTGACAAGTGCCAGCTGCAATACTAGCTTGTAATATTTATTTTGGATCAAAGGTAAGACCAAACATAAACATCACGCTGTGTAATGTCAAAGCACCAGTCTAAACCAGGCTTTTCTTGCAGGATCCAAGCTAAGCAGTGAGGAACCATCCACCAGCCATCGTGGCCCTGACCACACATTATTTATAACAGTCTATAGTCACGTTTGGAGTAAGCATTTGTATTTGCATCCATTTTCTGTATTAACTATTTCAAATCTGGGTGAAGAGGGAAGAATCTGTCCACCCTGGGTAGTTTCAGGGCTGCCCAGCCTATCTACAGAGACTTGAAGGATGCTCCTGTGAGTGACAATAAATTGCCCTCTGGGTTTGTGGCTTACAGGGAATGACTTCACTCCACTGGGCTGCATTCCACAACAGACCCCAGCACACGCAGACTCTGCTGCACAAGGGAGCAGACCCAACTCTGGTGGACAAGGACTTCAAAACAGCTCTGCACTGGGCAGTACAGGTGAGCCCTGCCACAGTCCCACCGGGGTGTTCATTGGGCTGAGTTGGATATTGTGGTGTCCTAAATATTCCTAAGGAAATAGTTGGGCTGTGGAACCAGGAAAATGGATGCTAAGAATGCCCACTAAGCCCCAGCATTTTGCCATTAGGTATGGATCAAGGATGTAGCATCTTCTTTGGAGACTAAGGCATACTTAATATAGGCTTAGCCCTGTTGCCCTAAACAAAGTTTTCATTTATCGTACCAGAATGGCACGTATGCTTCAGGTTGAACTCATGCTTAATTTTTTTTTTTATTATTATTATTTTTTTCTTTTTTTTCCCCCTAAATCAGGGTTGCAGAAACCAGCAGCTTAAATTGCCAAAGGCCTTTGGGAATAAAATAATGTAAACACAATTTAAAACACATTTAAAGAGCTACAGCTGTGGAATAATAAGCTGAAGGGTTGAGACTCTACTTCTCTGGAGCCTGGGGAAGACTTGGAGCAAAACACATTTCCTGTTGAGCTGTATATTCTTATCTCATATGCAAAAAATTTGTCAAATACTTAGGCCATCATTAGAGAAACAAACCATACCAGTTTAATGTCACATTAAAAACTGCATTATGTAATTGTTAGTAAGTGATCTAAAATACAGCATAATTTATTGGTTTTCTTAGTTTACTGCAGAAAACTGCCCAGATGAAATTGTGTAAGTATTTTTTTACTTGCTCACTTGCCATAGCAAGTTCCAGTATCCATGTTCAAAACACCTGCACAAGAGACAAACCAAAACTCACACAAAAATCCAGACACATTTTCATACAATAACTACATTTTTGCATAGTCCCCTTTTGGTCCAAGTTTGTTCTTAAAAGAAGTGTCAACAAAGAAATTTAAAAGCTCTGAACTGCTTTACAGTATATTTGTTATGGGGTAGGAACATCTGAACAAATAATGCATTTCCTTCAACCACAGCCTCACAAAGATGATTAACATACAATAGGCTCAACTTTCTTTTTTTGAAGTAGAGCTATATTTTGACCTCTGTAACTGGTATTATTTCAAAAGTTTTGTTCTTCTTTAATCCTAATCAGTCTTAAATTCGACTTGTTATTTGCCTTAGAAGACTAAAGGTATCTACCCTATTACCTGTTGTGCATTTTTACCGGGCTTATTCCAGTTCAGGCTGCTTCCAATGGGAAGTCTCTGAAACTCACGTGAACTCCTGCATGATAGCCAGTGGTCTGTATCCTAGCTCTTGGGATATACTGTCCAAAAAAACAGAATGAAAAAGTGAATCCCCTTTATAGAGTTCTACTCCTTCTCTAGGCTTTCCTTAATTCTGTATTTTGTGTGTTTCATTATTTAATTCCACTGTTAACTCCCACCTCCACCCTTCTCTCACAGATGTGCAGAATAACTCCTGAGAAATGGGGAAATGGAAATTACACAAAACCCACTTGGCCTCAGGTGGGGGCAAATCATAAATTCCTCTCTACTCTTCCTTTAAGCTGCTCCCAGAAATCAAGAGGAAATGTGCAGAATGGCACACACACACACCCCTTTTTCACTTCTTGTGAGATTTCTGCCCTGAAACATCATAAATTTTTTCTTCCACATACTTCACATTCTAGGTCCAGAAGGGGCAGTTGAAATACCAGAACATGAAATAGATCTGTTCGCATTTCTCTTACGCAAGAAAGAAAACTCTTGGCCAAGAGAAAAAAAAACACTTTCAGCCAGCATTCTCGGCTGCCCTATTACACCCAAGAGATTTAGATACTGTGGACAGGCACGACTTTCCCTGCTGTGACAGAGAACAGAACAACAGCTCTGCTGGATGGGATCATCATTATGTCTAATAGCCTCCTCCGTGGCTGCTGGAAAGGGGATATTTTTCCTTTAAGAATTGTATAAATATCTTCAGAGAGCAAGAGACTCACAGAGCTCAGGCAGTACAGCTGCAGGGGTTATTTTTGGCTGAATAGGGCCCTGTGTTTAATTTCTTTTTTTTTTTTTTTTTTAAATGCAGTAAGGGGAAGACCAGATACTGCACAGAAACTTGTTTCAGACGTTGCAGGAAAGAGACAATTTGTGCGCACTGGGCTGAAACACAGAGTAGGACCATATGAAAACCATTGCCCACCATTCAAAACCAAATTCTTGGGCATGGGGCATATTTCATGTGAAATCATTGTTCCACACTCGCTCTTTGAAACACTGCATGTTTGTGGCTTTGACTTCCATCAGGCATCATGGGCAGATCAGTCCCATCCGTGTAACCAGACAGACCTTGCCCACACCAAGGTCTGCTCTTTTGCAATGCTCAAACCTCCTGCTGTTCAGATTCACATATTAGGCGGAAATGTATCACATTGGTGTCAGAAACACTGATCATTACAGTTTGGGGTGAGACTATCTCATGGCACATTTTTTACACATGCAATATTGCTAAGGGCTGGTGCAGACAGGCCTATTAAAAGTGTCTCAGGAGGTATTTCTCTCCTTTCACTGCAGCCAGCATTAATTACTGTAGTGAAAAGGAAACACACCTTTGAAATAAAAAACTGTTAACTGATACTGAAACAAAGGGTAAAGCCATCTAACAGTCCTAGATAATGGTATTATTGAAATCCTAGTAAAATACAGTATATACCATACAGCATACACTATCATACTACATACTACTATACTATAACAGTATTAGTAGTACCTTGTAAGTAGCCTGGGAAGATTTGGAATCTTCCTACATTGCCTTGCCAGTTGTCATCATTTTTATGAGAATATCTTTTGTCTCTCTCTCAAAGACTCTGGCTCCCAAAGTCATATGATTATATAAAAATATCAGCTTTCAGTAAAAGGATAACCAAAAAACCAGATATTTCTCTAAAGTGAAGAAATACAAACCTGTAAGAATAAAAAGAAAGAAACTATTAAAAATAATATTCTGCCATGGGAGCTGTCCTTATGATTTTTTTAATAGGCTGATTTGGAGTGTAAAGTTTTAAAAAATTAGAGGCCAGCATATTTGTTCCATAGCAACAATGCAGTTATTTCATTCCCCTGTTCCTTAGAAGAGACTGAAATACCTGTATATATAAAACATACCATAAAAGAAAAGCATAGGTTATTACCCTTTGTATTTGGCTGACCAAGCATTGCAGTATCTCTGTAATTACTTGGAAGGTGAAAGCACACTTAAATGTCAGGATCTCTAGGGAAGAATCTCTCTGTTGCCACAGGACATCTCCAGAGACACAACTGACCATCCAGCCAGAGCAGAGGAAGAGGCCAGGGAAGGCAGTGGTGGCTCAGCATCTCTCCCAAGGGTTCTCCTTCTCTCTGCCCAGCAGCCCATTTTTTCATGCAGGCTACAGATGGTGGAAGAATTCAGAGAGATTTCCAAAGACATCTTAAAACCCAGTGGGTGTTTCTCTACTGCAGATAGAGTTCGACTGCCCAAAAAAGTTGCATTTTCTAGGCATGGGTCACTATCTATCTGGTTTCAGGCAGATTTCTTTCCCTGCAAAAACTATACTTATTTTCTCCTTGTTTCATGCAATTTTCTACAGATTTCTTGAAAGAAAGAGTAGTGATTTCCTTTTTTGGTCACTAAGCTTTAAAGACGATGTTGTCTGTTAACAAACAAGTCAAAAATTTATTAAATTTGCATTTTTTAAAGATACACTTTAAAAACCTCTTTCTTGTGTAAATATTGTCATTCTAGCAATGGTACAGCTCTTTTTTATGGAGGCTGGAACATTGCATAGCAGCAGCGATCTACAGAGTGAGCTGTCAAGTTGCAAAACAAGATGGAAGAGAGTTTGCAAATAGTTTCGAGTAAGAAATAAACTTGCTTTAATACCAACAGCAGCTTTTTCCATAAAGTACCCTAAATATTTGTGACACTGTCTGCAACAGTGAATTAAATGTGCTTGAGTCTTGGCTCTGGCATTGAGGTGAACTATCATGGAACAAGCTGTGTCCCTATTGCTAAACTCTCTTATTCTCTCAAACAGAATGATCGTACACAGGCCACCTACTCGGAGTGGTCTGGGGCCTGTGCTAGCTCCAGGGACTGGTAGGGAATGTATTAATTGACCCAGGCCTAAACCATGCTGGGGAGGATATTAAGAATTATACGCTACAGACAACCAAGTTCCAGTGCTGAAATGCATTCCTGAGGTGCTACTTAGTTTTTTATATCACTGCCGCCTATTTCTTCGCTTTATGTTATCACAGAATCACAGCATGACCTGAACTGGAAGAGACTCACAAGGATCATCGAGTCCAACTCCTGGCTCTGCACAGGAAACCCCAAAGATCACACCATGTGCCCAGGAGCATTGTCCAAATGCTTCCTGAATTTTGGTGCTGTGATCACTTTCTTGGGGAGCCTGTTCCAGTGCCCAACCACCCTCTGGATGCAAAACCACTTTCTAATATCCAGCCTAAACCTCCCCTAACACAACTTCAGGCCATTCCCGTGGGTTCTGTCACTGTCACCACAGAGACATCAGTGCCTGTCCCTCCTCTTCCCCTCAGGAGGAAGTTGTAACTGCAACCAGATCTCCCCTCAATCTCCTCCAAGCTGAACAGACCAAGTGTTCTCAGCCACTCCTTCCCATCAAGGCCCTTCACTATCTTTGTTGCCCTCCTCTGAATGCTCTCTAATAGTTTAATGTCCTTATACTGTGGCCCCCAACACTGCTCCCAGCACTCGAGGTGAGGCTGCCCCAGAGCAGAGCAGAGCAGAGCAGAGCAGAGCAGGACAATCCCCTCCCTTGCCCGGCTGGCCATGCTGTGCCTGGTGCCCCCCAGGACAGGGCTGGCCCTCCTGGCTGCCAGGGCACTGCTGGCTCATGTCCAACTTGCCATTGCCCAGGACCCCCAGGGCCCTTTCCATGGCACTGCTCTCCAGCCTCTCCTTCCCCAGTCTGTCCATGCATCCAGGGCTGCCCCACCCCAGGTGCAGAATCCAGCACTAGCCCTTGTTGAACTTCACGTGGTTAGGGATTGCCCGTTTCTCTAACTGTCGAGATCTCTCTGCAGAGCCTCCCTGCCCTCCAAGGAGTCAACAGCTCCTCCCAGTTTTGTATCATCTGTAAACTTGCAGTATTTATACAAAAACTCACCAGTTCAACCAGAGCATCAGCAAAACTGCCTTTACTGAAATAATAGACTGCTAAAAAGTAGCCACTCAAGTGTGAACATGCCATAGGCAATGTAATTATTCATGCTAATCAAATTTCTGAGGTAGTCGATTGCAGAACTGCCACTGAACTTAGCAGGAATTCATCTCAGGCAAAGCCTGTAGGTAAGTCCAGGATAATTGCCAGACCTATTCCCAGCACACAGTCTATGTGTAACTCCGGAAGTGGATGTCAGAATATGAATAATGTACATGCAACACAATTCTGGCATATCTATACATGTCCTGATCTCCTATGCCTGACAAAAGCGCTTGAAGACAAATGTTTCCATTTCTCTGATAGAATAAATCCTTATTCTGCTGCAGATTTTTAAAATTACCTTTTCTTCAAAGCATGTAAACAGCTCATTCAGAGAAATCAATCCTTACAACAATGCAATAGCAGCAGAAAGTTGCCAAGTAATTTAGTCATAGTCATAGACATTTACACAGTAAATCACATGCACTTAGGCTCCAAGTGAAAATAAATTCTCAGAGAGACTTGGCCAGTCTTTCATGTAGTGTTTTGTTTGAGCAAAGAGAGGGTAAGAGGGGCAGGGACATATGATAGCCAGTTACGCCGCCATGATAGCCTTTGTCATTCAGTACCTTTTTCCAACACACATTAAGGCTGCTAAAAAGACAAATATTTAAAAAACATCATGTCCCCTAGCTGTACCAGAAGCAGCAATGCTCTGACGGCCACAGGACAAATTTTCCTGTACAACAACATATACTCTTTCCAAGAGTACCACAAAGTCAAACCAAGTTGGGTCACTCTGACTCTGCAAAGACTCTGTCTCGGTGGATGCATAAAGCTGCAGCACTCGTGTTAGGAGAAGACAAATGAGTTTCTCTCTGAGCTGACTGAGTCTCACCAATATAACTACAGTGGTGTCAGTGAAGTTGTTAATTTGTCCTGTTTGCCATCAGAAACACACCCTGTGAAGTGCCTGGGCTGTGTTCAGGGAATCTCTGGCACAGTTTCCCTGGCAGGAGGAAAGATGAAGATGGTATTATGAATTGTTTCTTTCCTCATCACAGAGACCAGTTTTCCATGGCCTCTCAGGGTAGAGAAACCACAGGGTGCTCTGAGTTTTTGCTCACTTCTCCACTGTCATCTAGCAGCCAGGAAATGAGAGCAGACAAGGTACAGTGAGTGTGTTTCCATTCCTTAGCTTTCTCTAGTCTTGGGTGCAGAGGGAGGGATGCTGGAAGTCCTTAATACATGGGAGAAAGCTCCAATGTGTGCAAAACTCTTCAGCAACACAAACTGCCAATTAAAGGATTTCTCACTGCACTGTTTGCTGTACGCTAGAAGCAACGTTATGTCTCTGCTTTTGAGTTTGGCGTTCTCCGTCCTTTAAACAGCAGACAGTGCATCTACAGCAAGATAGGTATAGGTTGTTCTGATACAGCCTTAACATCTGATTCCAATCTGACATATCCTCATTTGATGATGCAACATTTGTCTTGCTCTGATTCTAGAATGAAATTCTAAATTTGTATTAGAGTAAAAGTAATAATGTGATAACACTGCTACAGTGCTCTGAATGTGAATATGAGGAAAATGGCACTTCATAAGGGGGAAATTTGTTGGGTTTTGACAGTATAGCTGCAACTAAACACAAAGTTTCTGCCAGAATAACCCTCAGTTAAAGATAAAGGCTTTTCAAGATCCAATCAATACATCCATGCGGAAAAGAATGTGGTGTGGCTTGTGCTTTTGGTAAATACTGAAATTCAGAATAAAGAAAAAATTACTGTGAAAGGAAAGATGTATTTACCAACATAATAGCTGCAGTTATAAAGGAAGAAGTCCACAGACAAGGTATTTGTTCCAATTTTGCTATGGGTTGCTCAAAAACACTTGAAATGGCACGTTTCTTTATTTCATCAAAGGGAAAAAAAGATCTTTGTTTTGTTTGGCTGGTTTATTTTCCAATGGCCCTGCTGGTGTTACAGTTACTTTCAGATTATTGTATTCTATATGTGTTTGTTGGTGAAGGATAAGAGGAAAGACAAAAGGGCTTGAATTCTCTAACATAAAACTCACCAATGATGCACAAAGATGGTTTCCAAGAGGAAGCTGGAAGTACTTCTGCAAATGTTATTTAATCTATAGTCATTTATTTTGCTTTTTTATAACAGTGAGTTACATCCCAGAATAGTGCAATGGGAATAATATTTGTTTGTTTGCTGCAGAAAAGACTGAAATGATTTTTAAAAACTCAAGCCACTTACGGGCAGAGCATAAGGACATCAAAGGATAAGTCAAGCTTTGGCTTTGCAGTTGTGGAATTGAAAAAGATGAGGATGTAAAAGAGGAGAAAACACAGGCAGACCTAAAGTGCAATGCTAATGATAAGAAGCAACACCAAGAACTTCTGGTAGGGAATTTCCATCCAGTAAAGCTGGCCACAGATATAGGAAGGCTTTAAACTGCATGCTAACACTGACAGGAAACATAGGAGAACTAATACAACCTAACCACATAATCTCCAGAGGCATTTACTTGGAAGAAAAGTATTTTGTCCGGGTTTCATGGGAACAGTTAAGTGGTCCATAGCTTGTCCCTCTCCCCCTCCCACCTCTCCATTACCGGTAGCAGGCTTAGCAGACTCCTTTCATATGACTCCCCTTTGGCTCCACATTATCTAATTTACTAGAGTATTCTGATGAGGGGAAAAATTAGCTGTCTATACCATGCAGTGAACAAAATAAAATATCACAATGTTTATGACTGAAGACCTGGCAGAATAAAATGCAATGATATGGTAGAATATTACGTAAGTGACAAGAAACGTGCTAAGTAAAATTATTGTTCTACTTATCAGTCAGATGTAGAAAGGGCTGAAGTATGAGAACCATGGCTGTAGTAACAATGAGGATAAATTGAGTAGACACAGCTGAAAGATGTGTCAAAACCAGAAAAGTGCCCTGGAGGTTCAGGATTCTCCTCATGGTACTTGATTCGGTAGATACTTCCTGCATAATTGTTTTCTTATTTTGAAAGCACTGAGAGATACAACTCTCAGAAGTCTGACTTTCATTAATCAACCTATAGAAACCAGAGTTGTAATCAAGTGCAAGGGCTAAATACCCTGTTAGTGAATTGGCTGTTTGCCACTGTCTGGACTTAACACAAATCTCAGACAAAAATTTGCATAAAGCACAAAGAGAGATTTTCTTACAAGGGCTCATGGATCCAGGCTTTAGGACATTTCTTCTTCATAAAGTAAGTTTTATTGAGTTTACTGATCTAAGGAAGAAAATTTCACTGAGGACAATCAGTAATGGGTGGAAGGAGATAAAAGTGTGAGATGGGAAAAAAGTGTAACAAAAACTGGGGGGGAGGCCTGCAAAACTGTTTAGAAACACATAGCAAAAATGACTGACAATTTCTGAGAATCTTTGAATCTGTGCTGAAAAGAATTTGAATACAAAAAAGGAAGATTAAATTTAGTGATGCATACAGTAAGGTTACAAAAACACATAATTTTCCTACGGTAAATTTACCACTGAACATCCTGATCTAACAATAGTACTGTGGTAAATTTACCAGAGGAACACTACATATTTGGTGACCACAGCTCAAAGCTATCAATCTAAGAATAAGGGCACTGTAAGCATTCTAAGAGAATTTTGTATGCAATTTAAAAGAGCCAAGATGAATTTAAAGATAAGGCACTCCTAAGATGAGAGAACTGGAAAGCCACTGCCCAGAGATCTTTTTCAGCATAAGGCTTAAATACTAGGAAATACCCTTTGATTATTTAGAAAATGGAAGTAACAATTTGATTGAATTGTTATAATGAGGCAGAAGTTTTGTAGCCATCTTTAAAGCAATTATTGCTTTCTCAGATAGGAAGCTATTAGGTATAGCATGTTTGAATGTCAATTAATCAGTTTAATCCCATGTAGTAAAACACAAAAATGCTGGAAAAGTGGCAAGATGATAAAGTTCATCACATATAACAAAAGCCTTGCTAAGCATGCGGCAAATACATTAAAAGTCTAATTCTTTGTCCTTTCTGGTTTGAGCAGTACACTGAAGTTTAATCACATTGAATTACATGAATAGCACAATTTTTATAAGCACAACCTGCTAGAATAGACCCAGAATTCACTCCAAGATGTCCCAGAGGGGAAGAAAAAGGAGTGATGCAATCAAAATCAACCAGGGAGTTCTATTACACATCATATATTCTCTGTCAGCCACATTCAAGACAGTTCAAATAATCTTTGGAGGTGAATATCTCATAGACAGTCCAGCCAGGACATATCATATGAATGTTTTCATTTGTTCCATAATGAGATGTTGAAATACAGAATGCATTTATAAGCCACAGCTATAAGCCACAGAACCAAATTACAGGGACACCAAATACTTCAGGGGTGAGGATGAAATTCAAAATTATTTTGATAAATTACAGAAATTAACTGAAATTAATAAAATAACACTTGTACAGGATAGTGAAAAATAAAGTTTTTTGTGCAAAATTAAGAGTAATAGACTAGTAGATTACAAAAGTTAGTGGGAGTTTAAGTTATGGTATTGATATAAATCAAACTAACATCATTCTGGGACATGTCAACAGAAGTATGGTACGTGTGGGCTACAGGAAGTCGTTTTCAATGTTAGGAGAGAAGCCTCTGCTGGGTTATAGTTGTTTGGAGCGCCATGGTTGAAAAAAAACTGTAGACTATCTGGAAACAGGCCAAATGCTAGCACCAAGTATGATAAGTGGGTTGGAAAACTTGACCTGCATCGGGAGCTTGAAATGGTTTGTTTAGTCTAGAAAATGGAAGATTGGTGGGAGACAGAACAGTCTGCAAACTTATAAAATGCCAGTAAGAACAGTGGGAAATTCCTTACGTGAATGTTAAGAGTTGTGCAAGAACACTGAGGTTCTGAAACTGTAAGTGCAGGGTGTGAAATTTGGATTTAGCAAGACAGTATAAAACTGGAGGAATAGTAGAGTTACTAGAACATGAATACAGAAGTAGTAAGATGCTAATATTAAGAATTTTTTGTATAAAAACTGACTTAGAGAAGGATGTAACAAATATTTATTGTGGTAGTACTAGAAGTATGTAATAGACTTCTAAATTTAGTTAGCCCTGAATTTGACTAGAGATTTCATTGATGCTAATGATGAAAATATGTACCTGGCAATTATACTAGTATGCAGGATATTGGTATTTGGCATAGGCAATGGACAATAAAAACAACAATTATTCACAGAACCTCCGTATTTCTGAACATGAAGAGGAACACCCTTCATTAGATATCCAGACAACTATAAACGAATAACAATTTGAATATGGTTAATTAAGACATTATAAAATGCCTGGTCACAGAAAATAAGCTTGGATGACGCAATCAAGATTAGACTCTAAATTAAACATCTGAGTAAATAAAGTACATGCAAAACAAAATTCCTGATTTCAGGAGGACATGTTTTGATAAATTAAGGGGATTCTCAGCTGGACTGAGCAGTTGTAAGATCAGAATATTCCAGGAATCTGGAATGTATACTCTCAATGGTGCAATTATAGCAGGAAGCTGCATCCCAAGAGCAGAAAAGTGTAAAGAAGAAGCTTGAGATAATGGATGTCTACCCATCTTTAAAAGATATATTTAGAATAAATAGCTATCTTACAAAATAAGATGCAAAAGTACAGAGAAGCAAAAGGAATTGTGTTTTAAAATCCAGAAGACAAGAGTATGATTAAATGTTGAATAGAGGCTGGAAGGAAATCACTTTCAGGGATAAGACTTGAAATTATTTCTGTTTAATATTTTCATAATAACTTGGCACAAAATACAGGAGCTTTCCGATAAAATCTACCAATAATACAAAACTGAAAGACATTAACAGGAAGGAATAGGGATATTATACAGGGGAAACTGGATCATCTGTAAGTCTGGAGTAATACAAATGTGACATTATTGAATAGGATAAAATGTTTAAGTCATGCACTTGGGTGCTAGCAACAGAAGGTCCTCCCCAAAATGAGAAACTCTATGCTTGGAAACAACTAAAGAGGAGAAATACTGAGGTGTAAAGGGTTATTCCAAAATGACTAGGAGCTTCTAATGGGACACAGCTGTGAATGAAGCAAATGCTGTTCTATGACATACCAAAAGAGGTATTTCTAACACAAATATCTCTAACACAAATAAGGAAGAGCAAGTGTCACTGTACAAGATCTGGCAAAAACATCTGTGTAGGATTAGGTACAATTTTAATCATCCCTCTTCAAGGAAACACAACTAAAACACTAAAGGAAAAGGGTTACTAGGTTAATGACAGAAGCAGAAAGTATGTTTCTGAAGAAAAACTTAAATGGATGTGATTGGTTAGAGCAGCAAGAGAACAATTCAGAAGAGATGTGATGATTGCCTATAAACACATCTGAAGAACAAGTACCAGTAAGAGGAAAGAAGTATTTAATCTAAGTAATAATGCTGGAACAGAAACAAAGGGATATAATCAGCCTTGGGTATGAATAGAAATTAGAGATACTAATCATTAAAACAAAGAAGTTCTTGAACTGTGTTCCTTTGAGAGTAATGGGGGCAAAAAAACCCTAATTGCCGTTAATGGAGAAAGTGAGTTTATGAGAGGGATGATGTAACATAGCTGCAAGTGGTTGCAGGGATTGAATTTGATGATACAGAAAGACCTTTTCAACCCTGTGTTTCTATTGTTATAAGACAGTCATGAATTCTTTTTCTCTATTTCCACTAAGTTAGGATATAAAATATTCAATTTCATTTGCAGGTTAGAGAACAATGTTGGCTTTCTGTTAAGATACCAGAGCATTGGAGTAAACTAGCTAAGAAAGTTTTCAAGAAGCACTTGAGCAAATATTTGACATGGCTTTTCTAGGTGCACTGACAGATATAGGTTGGTTTTCTGAGGTTTTTTCCAGCTCTAAATCTCTATGGGAAAATACAAACTTGTGTTTCTGGACTCTGGCTTAGGAATACAACAAAAAACACAAATAATTTCTATTAAGTAACTCACACTGCAACTTCTGGAGATATTTGTAGTGGTTCATTATTTATTATTTTTCCGGTGTTCAGGGTATTTTAGAAAATCCATAAAGTAAGCACAATTTCCAGCTGGAGATTGGGAGCTTTTGGCTTTCATACCTGGAGAGTCTGGTATACACACAAAAAAATACCATTACTGTATTTAGCATTCTCCAACAGAGAAAATGCAGCCTGGTGTAAGCTCCATTTTCTTCCCTGAATGCTTTTCCTCTCTGATCTTCCTCCCAGAGTGGCAACAGGATTCTGTGTTCCATCATTCTGGACCATTGGCAGGGACCATCGATAATAAACTATGATGATGAGAACGGCAAAACTTGTGTGCACATTGCTGCTGCTGCAGGCTACAGTGATATCATCAGTGAGCTGGCCAAAGTCCCAAAGTGCAACCTGCAGGCCCTTGACATGGATGACAGGTAACCATGGAAACCCTGAGACTGAAATTGCTGTTTCCTTTCTGTTAACCTGAGACCAGCTCTGTTTATAATCATGTTTCCTGTTTCAGGGGCCATGGCCTAGTTAATGCCATGCAGTGCACAGAGAAATGTGTTTGCTCAGAAACACTGCAAACCAGTCCAGCTCACATGTATCATACCTAGCACAACACCTGACTAGTAGGAATGCTATTTAGCTTTCCGCTTCTAGTAGGAAAAGTGAAAGTTATTTGTGAAAGGACTTTGCCACCACTCGCCTTAGCTTATTTCAATCAAAGGTGAACATTCTTTCCAAAATAATAGAACAAGATCCTGCAACTTGAAGCCAGGATCTTGCTGCTATTCTTGAGTAAGAAATGGCAATGTTCTCTTGTATTTAAGATGATAACACAGCACTCCTATAGGACCAGAGGACTTTCTTCTTCCATTCTGAAAAGGCGTTTGATTCCTTCTATGAGGAAATCTCTATAGCATAAGTATAGAAGAGTAATCTTTCCTCTTTTTCACCCTACACCTACCTCCCTTGGAACTTTAATCATAAATCTATTTAATGCAAACAGAATCAACTGGCTGTTCACATTGATTATTCTGCTCAGTGAAGCAAAAGCCAAGGTTTTCTTGGCTTAGGCTTTCAGGTACTTAAAATAATATCATTCTTCATGGAAAAGTGCAATAAAATGGAACAGAAATAAAATGAGCAGAGTTCTGGAGTAGTTTCTAAACATCAGTAAAATGTAGTTGAGAAGGCTGGGTTTCTATAGAAATAAGAGCAAAGGGAGGAGGTTAACTACATCTCAAAGTTCATTAATACATGGCCACCTATTCCATGTGCTCAGATATTTCCACAGAATATATTATAATTAGGAAGGGAAAAGATAAGCTGTTCACTACAAACACATATATACGATTTTCATTCTATTGTGTTTCTGACTGCACCCATCTGAAATTACTGGGATTGCAAAAACGTAGACAGAAAATGTCAAATTTTTTGTTGCTGTTCTTAAACACTTTTATTGTGGCATTGTCTGTGCTCTCAGGTTTTTCACAAAATACTACAATTTGGAAACTGGAGACAAATTTCCAAATACAAGATGCAAATTTTCTGCCAAGAAGAAAATCAGTTTGATTCTCCTGTACATATTCAAAACAATTTTATGTTCTCTGGTCTGTGCCTATCATAGAACACAGAAACTGGCAAAGTGGCAGTGGCAGTCTGGTAGAAGTGTTCAGTCCTTCTCACTCATCTGGGAGGGGCTTCTCTTATTACCATCATGGAGAACCGTGTGCCAGCCATTGCTAACCATGCTTAGTGTAAAGATGGGAAGAGTTTGTCCCTATGCAGAGGACACCATGATGGGTTTTTTTAAATTCTGCTCTGAAAACTTCACTTCTCCTACTCTACAATTCCAGCAGTGGAAGAGATGCAATTATATAGTACATATAGACATTTTGCAGCCCCAAATCTACCTTATCTGCAGCTAAATACATGTGGCTGCATTGGTGTGGAGTAAATTGCTGTAGAATTTCTCAAAATGTGTGTTATGAATCTGGACAAGCAGCATATCCTGTGCATACCTTATTATGTCATTAATAGTTTCGGTAGTAAATGTATTCATCTATTTTAATGATCGTCCCCCTTTTCTGTAGGACTCCTTTGCACTGGGCTGCAGCAGCAGGGAAAGCTGACTGTGTGCAGACACTGCTAGAACTGGGCATAGACAGCAGCCCTCGGGACATCAATGAAAACACTCCTCTGACATACGCAATATACTGTGGGCACACGGCATGCATCAAGCTGCTGTCTCAGGAGAGCAGGTAAAGGGAAAGTTCACATCTTGCTTGCACATTGCCACGGACTAGAATACAAATTTGTTGCTTTTTAAATGCTACTGAAGGGTTTGAGCTCTGGGTGGTGCCTCCTTGATTCTGCAATATTCAGTTCTTTTTCCACCAATGTTGCAACATTAGAATAAGTTGTCTATTGAAGACTTTTTTGAGTCTTGCAGGTTGCGGTACTAGTCTGCCGAGCAGAAGGTTCTGAAGATGTGAGTGTAGCTCTTGCTCAGTCACCTTCATGCAGAAAATTTATACAACAGAGTAATTTCAGCCCTCAGATTTACGTATTTTCCACTTCTTTGAAATCTCTGTGCACTGTCTGTGTGGTTATGTAATCAGACAGACAGATAGACTGAACACAAAGGCAGCTTTGACAGACAATAAAATAAATCTCAAGTTTTCCTCCTTGGTAGTATTATCCTAGCCTTCTTTAGTTCTCTGCCTTGATTGTCTGTTCCTATTCTGAGTTTTCTTCTGTTAAAAAGTATTAAATATTACCTCTCTTCCTTCTCCTGCATTCTGTCTGTTAGAGGAGGTCAGACATACGCCAAAATTGCATCTCAAAACCACTACAGCAATACCAGTGTAGGTAATTACCTTGACCAATCTGAAACTGTGCCAGACTTCTTTTAGCACAAGCAAGGCAAGGAAAGGGCTAAAAGGGAAAGGGCAAAGGGGAAAGAGGAAAAAGTAAAGCAGAAAGAGAGGGTGGGAATGGAGAACTAGTGCCTTTTGTCAGTGTTAGCAATGACTATACTCTTGGAAATACCATTTTCCAAATATAACATAATGCAAAGACCACTTGATTTAAAACATCCCAGCATGTTCTTCTCCTTATCATTAGATCTTCACAGCTGGTAGATGTTGAAGCCAGAAAAGTTTGCTTGCTTTTTCCCAGATAGCTGCACTAAGTTACATTAAGATGATTGTAAGGCAATTCACCAATAACTGTGAAGTAATGCAATAGCATTTTCAGTCTTTGTTAATTCAAATCTGGGGTCCTAATTTGCTTGAACCACCCCTGCAAATGTACCTGGACAGAATATTGCTCTTTTGATGGAGTAATACAATTGGTATTTTTCATTGTTTCATTTTTCATTGGTAATATTGACATCACATTTTGATTTGTATTTCCAGTAGATCTGAGTCAGTTCATCAGTTTCCCTCCCAGAAAAACAGACTTACAAAGAAAGAAGGACGATTCAGTATGCTGAACCAGATTTTCTCATGCAAAAAGAAGAAGGATGAACAGAAAACCAGTCAGAAGGAGAGAAGCAGGGATCAATATCCTGGAGAAAAGACCTCAGAAGTGGATGATATTATCACCCGTTTTGATTGCATTATGAACAAAAATTGCAGAGACATTCCGGATGAGTGTAAGACCAGCCCTGACTTTAAAAGAGAGAGCACAGACACTAAGTACCTCATTGCAGAAAAGAAGCAACCAGTAAGTCAGGGACTCCTGCCCATCAGCACCCAGAGCCTCCCCCCAATCACTGCAGGCAATTCCTTCCTAACTGCTTCCCAGAGCAAAATGTCAAGCTTCTCCTCCAGCTCCAGTACTCACCATTTTCCACACAAGTCTCAAAAGAGTAGGAGTGAGCACAACTTCCTGGACCACACAAGCAGCTGCCAGGCTTTGCTGGATGATCCCTGGAATGCGGACTCTAACCAAAGACTCTCTTACAAAGTCTGTACTAGGACTTCTTCAGACAAACTGATGAATGGCTTAAACTCTGATAGATCTCACCAAGTGCTTTTGTGCCCTCCCTGCCTTCCCTCAATTCCCAGTTCACCATCAGGTAATTTTTCTCCCTCTCTATATCCTAAATCCTATAGTATCTACTGATGTGGCAAGCTGAGTCAGAAAAAAGTAGGCACCCGTAACATTTCTATTTTTTAAATTTTTTTCAGTTTCTCCTGTATGTAGTCATCACAGATAGCATGGGGGTGGAACATCAGTTGGAAGCTGAAGAAAGGTGCTTAGGTGTGGAAAATAATTAAGAGATTTAAGTAGGACTGATGAGCAAGCAAAAATGCAAGGATCTAGGAAACATATAAGGTACCTGAGCAATAAGTGCCTCCAGTTCCTATATATGCTTTGTGATTTGCCCATGAACACCCATTACCACACCTACTGCCTTGTGCCCACATCTAGTCCTGGATGTACATGTGCAAGGGAACAGTCTTGTCCTCAAATCTGTAATTGTGCTGAGAGCTGCTTCTGGATCCACCCAGGTCCAGTGCCATTGTGAACAGCTTCATGCCATGCTACTTTACCCTTTTAGGTATATTCTGACTCCAGGCTGCAGTGGTACCCCTTCCTACCCTGAATGCTGTTCTTACAGTTTCTCCAAAGCTGAATTCAAGTTGCTATATTTACAGAGACCGGGTAAATGCTTTTATGCTGTGGTCTGGAAACTGTAATGCAACAGTAATGAAAGAGAGCATTAGAATTGTAAGGTGAACTTGATACCAGGGTTTGGCTGGATTTGGGGTCTAGTATTTTGTTTGACTCACAGCCATGTTTAAATTAATCTGGCTGGCTGGCCTGCATGCTGGAGTTTACTTCAACATATCAATGTCTCCAAATTCATCTCCTTTGGGATTAGTCCCATGCCAAAATTAAACACATCTAGCATGCCTTCCAACCACAGCAATATCTAACTGAAAATTAAATAAGCAAAAGCAATCCCCAAACTTACCAGTACACCATAAAAAGGAGTAAAAATTATACAAGTTAATCTACACTTACCGCAAGAGACATTAGGCATTACCCTTCAGTGGAAAGAGGAGTGAACACAAAGCCTGAGAAGAGCCCCCAGTTTGCACGACAGTGCAAACTGTACTGACATCTAAGTGAAGTGAACTATAAAAAAGCAAATCTTTGCACACATGTCTGACACAGAGAGCAGAGACAGCAATTTCAGAATGACAGGCCATTCCACATAGATTGTGCAAATAAAGTCTGGAAATAGCTTTTCAGTGTAAAAAGGAACTATTTTAAAAGTTCCACTTCCTGAACATCAAGCCACATTCCTGAAAGCTTACTAGAACTGCTCCATAGGTGTCACTACTTTTTTACTATGCATTCTTCAGCTATTCATTCAACCATACGAGCTCCAGCCTCCACATGCCCAGAAACGATTGCTTCTGTGCAACTCCTTCTATGCTGAATTCTGCAAGGTTCAGCTCACATGTGGAACACAAGAATACCTGCAGGGCTACTTTACAACCTCAGTATAATAGGGTAGAGTGAGGGTAAGATATTTGAGATCATTGAACTTGACAGCAGTAGCAGGAATGAACTCAAACTGGATAAACCCAGCTGAAGGACAACTATTTCTGGGAGATGCTTCTTGTTGGAATTTGCTAAACTATTAATACATTTGATGTGGAAATAACTACGGTGTTACTTAAAATGTGATTATAGATTTTTCTTAGTATTGTAGTATACTACAGTCTTAAGAAAATGGTTAAATCCTTGTTTGCTCTGGACAGAAGGATAGGTGGTTTTCCTAGGAAAACTATTTCTGTGAACAGCCTACAACAAAAATCTAGTTGTTATAATGGGAGCCATCTTTGCATGCCCAAAGGAAAAGTAAGTAATCTTACTTCTGATTGTTTATTATCTCCCTCAGAGAATAAAAAGTCTGAGTCTTCTTTAAGCCCAGTTCTCTTTGCAGCAGGTCCCTTTAACAAAATTTTCCAACATTAAAATTATTCTTGTAGCTGGCAAAAAGAACCTTCCTCTAAAACATGGGAATTAAAATCCTATAAGGAAGAAGAGAGTGTCTGTCAGGAATACATTGCACAACACAGATACTGTCTCACATTTCTTGATGATAGAAAGATCTGCTTATCCCTCTTCATGCCTATGTGTGTGGTTTAAATCTGTCTGCCTCTGTAATTAAAGCCACCTGACTTTCTGTGAATTAGAACAGCATTTACTGTATGAGCACCAAGGCTTCCAGGTCTCCAGCGCACTATGCCTGCAGGACTTACAGGGATCAGAAGAAGACAAGTAAACCTGGTTCCACCACACCCAGCAATGCTCTGCAGGCAGCTCTCTCACTGAGGAAAAATAACTTTTATTGGTTTTTGTTGGTTGGTTTGGTTTGGTTTGGTTTTGGGGGGTTTTTTCAATTGTTTTTCTTTCTTCCTGCAGGAGACTTAGCTGAGGGGAAAAAACAACATCTGGTTTTTGAAGACACTGAAGTGTTAATGCTTCATTTCTCAATTCATGACTTGGGGGGGAGGACTACATGTAATTTCCTAATCACTGAATATCTAGGTCAGGATTATGGGTATCAATAATCTAAGGGAACTCAATTTAAAAATTATTTTCTCTGTTGACATGCAGTGTGGATTGTCTTGCATGACCATGTCTATTTTTAAAGTCAAAGCTAAATTTTGTGCTCACTTGCTACAAAGGCAGCTGGCACATATATGTGCCAAAGCTTTGGACGTTTTTTGTTCCGTTTTCTGTGCTCTTGAGAATGAAAGATGAGTCAATTTACTAGCTGAGCATTAGCACTTACACAAAGGGAAGAGGTTGCTGTGTAGCAATGAGAATTACCTTATTCTTATGCCATTGGTATCTCTCAGAATTACAGCCCTCCACTGAGAAGAGCGAAGATAGTCTATACTAAAACCTGTCAATATTGCAAGAGTATTTGCCAGCCACAGTACTGAGCTGGCATTAACAGTCTGAATTTTGTACTTACAAGCTTTGCAATCATATCTTTTTGCAAAATTTACTGCCATCTACATTCCACAGGGAAAAATAGTGTAAGTAGAGAAATTCTAAGTGATATGGGTAACAGAAAGCCTGTCTCAATTATAAGGCAGTTCTGAGATGCCTATCATCCCACTCATCTTTTAGATTACTAAACTTCCAGATCTAAGATGATACTTCATTACAGATTTTATTACAGCAGCCCAGTACCTTCTATTTGCTTGGATAGGTAATGTGAAAAATGGGCTATTATTAAGTTTATGTTGATATAAGCAGTACGGTGTAGTTCAACAGGAAACATTTCTTGGCTAGGAAAGCAGAGCAAAGCTGATCAGTGTGGCTGTATCTTTCTCAAATTGAAGAACCAATTTACAGTGAGACATTCATTATAACATTAACAACTTTTACACAAAACATACCACTATGTGGTTCACCTTCCTAAGTGGAAAGAAAAATCAAAAAGAACAACCTGTAAAAAAACCCCAAACGCAGTCCTGCATTTCATGAGAATGAAATTGCTTCCTTTCCATTTCGTTCAAAAATAACTGTAATCATAAATGTGCTCTTGGGGACAGCAAAGATGATGTCTCAAAGAGAAAAAAACTATTTTTTCAGATGTTATGTGAAAACAGATAGGAGGAATAGAAGAATACTTCCTCTTGATGCCAAAACTTTTAACAAGGATTTTTTTTTATAAGCATTCATATCATTCTTGCAAATATGATTATGCTTTGTACTATTGTTTTGCTGACAGATATCCCCATTTACGAAATGAACATATCTCGTGATAGCAGCAGCAATGTCCCATCATCAAAGCCATAATGGTACATACACAATAAGCCATTAGTTCTCAGTATAAGCATCACAGAAACCAATATAACTCGAATGGCACTAATGAGAGCAACAAACGATTCCCTGCTATATTGGAATTTACATATTTAGTTCTTTGAGCAAAGTGGACACAATATCTATAGAAGAAATTTGCCAGCTAGACACTAGAAATGTTAAAGAGTAAAACACAGGAAAAGTAAACCAAAGTCTGTCTCTATTAAGCACAGCTCACCCATACAAGATTCTTCATGCTTTGGCTCAATACACATCAGCTTAACCACACGATTCAGCAGACTGACCCAATGTCTATCAGCTGTTGTGGTTTTTGGACCAGAACCTTGCTCCATGCTGAGCTGAAGGCTGCACTATAGCATGGTGGTTTCCCTGATAAACACCACTGTAATTCCTTTCACACAGAATCTGTTTAGTCAGCAACATAGTTACAGCAGTCTGGACAGCTACTTCAGTGTACCTTTAGAAAAATTCTCCACAGCTGTTTTTCTATAGCTTTATCTTGCACAGACCAGTAATACATAGGTATTTTCAAGTACCAGCTGCAAAGCCACAAAGACAATTAATATAATTCCTTTTTTTCCCATTGCTTACAAAGTCCTGCTACATCCACCCTGTATCTCCTCTTGTCTCTGTGTGCTGACAGAGCATATGCCTGTTTTTCAATGTGCCATGTTGCAAAGCCATGCTGGATGGGCAGCTGCTTGGCAAGACAGCACATTACATGGCTCGTCACAGATTTGGTGATAATGAGAAAATAATTTGAGGGACTCAAGCATCACAGAGTAGAATCAGCTCAGAAAAAAGATCTGGGGAAAATGTTGACTTGGTGCTTGAGTTTCTACTTTTTTCAATATTAGACAGGACCTTTATGTGATTACATAAAGGTGTATTGCATCATCTAACACACTGTCTTTTTTTAAATAGTATTATACCAAAGGTAACTTTAATTCTGAACAGCAACATGCCACAATTAGCCAATTAACCTTTCCTTTTCCAGTAACTATTCTTCTTGGTAAAAATGAAACTGCCGCAAACATTGCTTAGAAAGGAACAGTATCACCTTATATCAGTTCTGATATGCTTTCATCTGCAACAAAACCCTCTCAAAGCTCATCTTTACTGTTAATAGACTTCAATCTTCTTTTCCAGGCAGCAGTTGAACTCTATTTATGCTCTAACACTTACAAAGGCTAAGATCCTACCAGGGTATTTTGAAAACTAAAGCTTCAATTCTGAAATCAAATAATCTAGTTGAATAATTTTACAGATTCAAAGTCCAAATATTCTTACACAGGCCTAGCTAATAAACTGTGCCCATTTTAAGACCTATTGCTATATTATAAGTTATAAGGGTAGATGTGAAGATTATACTAAACTAATCAGTCTTTTTTATGAATGTAAAGTGAAATAAGCAACTGCTTCTTTTTTTCTAAGTCAGTGGTTCCTTGTTATTACACATTTCTCAGAAACACTAAGTTTTCTTCTTTTTCTAGAAGCCAGAAATGCACAGTGTACCGTACTAGTTACAATTATTTCCATATGGTAACAGATTATCTTTTTCTTTCACAGGTAAAGGTTTTCAACAGATGGCCATACACCAACATAAAATAAAAAATGTTATTCCTGTACGGAACAGCCTAGCTCCCATACCCAACCACAGTGCTCACAAAAGTAAGTCTAGGCAAGTGTCAGTTACAGTATCACACTGCATGCCTCCATCACTGGTGTAGGGCTTGAGAGAGGTTTCATGTTTGTTTTTCACAGCATCATAGAATGGCTGAGGTTGGAAGACACCTTCAGAGACTGGCTGTCCACAGAGAAGTCACCTACAGCATGCTGCCTAGAATCACACCCAGTTATGTTTTAAATATCTCTATGAACAGAGATTGAAACTACATAATTTCTCTGGGCCATCTCTTCCAGTGTTTGACCACCCTCAGAGTAAAAGGTTTCTCCTTTTGTGGCCATCAATTCTTTTTCCTCTGTAGGACTCCACTGAGAAGAGCCCGTCTCCTTCTCCATTACTCCCCACAATCAGACATTTATTGACAAGATCCCCTGAGTTGCCTTCTCTTCTTGAGGTTGAACAGTCCTAACTCTTTCAACCTCCCCTTTAAGGCTGACAGTCCAATCCTTTAGTCATCTCCACTGCCCTCCACTGGGCTTGCTTCTGTATGTCCATGTCTCTCTTGTAGTGGGAGCCTCAGAACGGGACTCAGAACTCCAGATGTGTTCCACCTGAGCTGAGTAAAGGGGAAGAATCACCTGACACAATCTGCTGGCAAGGCTTTTCCTGATGCAGCTCTGCATGCTGTTGGCTATGTTTCTGCATGGGCACATTGCTGGCTCATGTTCAGCTTGGTGAAGCAGTGGTCCCAAAGAGCAGGAAAGCTTCACCCCCTTCCCAGAGCCCCAGCAGTGATTGTTCCAGGCCAGCAACTCGGGTGTTCTTCATACACAAACACAAGCCCTACTCCCGGCACTGTCCTACCCTCACATTCCTGTCCTCCACAAAGCACAAACCTCCATCGCATATTGAATGAGAATTTGCAGTTTACTAATTGTCATCCTCCGGATCAGCCAGGTCCAAAAGCATTCACATTTCAGACCTAAATTTAAGATTCACTGCCTCTTATAATCTGAGTTTCAGGAGCAATTCTGCAGTTACGACATTACTTGAAATGAAACAGCAGAGGTAGCATTACAGGGACCATCAGACTGGGTGGGGATATACAGAACCCTGCACTGCTGCTGTTCTGTACATCAGACAAGAAGAAGAGATGTGTGAATTACTGAGGTGGTATTCTCTGTCTGCTCAGAGGGAAGAGAATAATTTAATTGCTTTTAAAGCATCAGGTCCAGGTGTTCTATATTTTAGGCTTTCTACTGATGTTCTCTGTGTCTTCTTGTTACAGCACAGTTGTAAGCAAAGTCCTTTAAAAATTATTTCATAATCATTGGTGTTCTTGCAGTAACTCATACAAATGGCCAAAAATTTAGTTCTAGTGTCATGCTAAAAATGTTTTACAAATAAGATACAATTATCACAATTAAGAATCCTGGTTTAATTAACTAACACAGTTCATTTATCCAGGTGCCTTTACTGCTTGAACATTAGCTCAAACCAGTAACAGAAAAGCAAAATTATTTGTAAAATAGATTGAGCTTCTTCTTTGTTAACACAAATGACATATTTGCTCCTGAAGCTTACTAAATAACTGTTTCAGAGCCAAGATTTCATTCATCCTCCACCCAGCCTTAAAAGTATTACCCTTTTGGACATAGGCTTTATCCAGGCAAAGTGCTCCAGCAAAAAAGACAGAGTATAAATATTTGTGTTTCTCTAGTATTTGTAATACACAAGATGTGTGTTAAAAATATTCTAAGGGAAAAAAAGAAGGCAACCAAGAAGCTGGAACAATAAAATAAGCACAAACTAGAAAGAGAACTGAAACTATTCAGAGATTAACAGAAAGAAGAAATATCTCCCCCAAAAAAAGGAAGGGCAATGAAAAAAAAAAAAAAGGAAGAAATGATTAAAACTTTAAGTAAGAAGTTTTAAAAATACACATTAGAAAGAGGAAAACAGGAGTAAAACAGTAGCCTAGGAAGAGTACTTGAGTGACTTTAAACCATAGTTTATAAAATTCTCACCCTTCAGATATTCCCAGGACCAGAGATCCTCCTTCTTAAGTAGCCTCAGCACAGACTGCATCTCCTATTCTACATGCTGCTGCTTCATCCCCAGCATACTCTACCTCATCACGCAACATTTCCAACAACCCCTGGAAAACAGTCTGTCACACATTCCTCACAAAATGCCAGGATAATTTTCCAAACAAATACGGAACTTCGACAGAACTCTCTGCTGCTCTCACTTCTTCACAAAGCTTAGGAGGTCTGACATTTCTGGAGATGTCAGAGGAGACAACATGTGTCTGATGCACAAAAGAGTGACATTATTACTTGCTAGAAGGAAAACATAACAATGACAACAACAAACTTTTTTTTTAAATTAAAAATCTGTTTCTACAGGTCATTTAACAATATGTTTGGGGATCTGTGGTTGTTTTTGCCATTATTCATCAGGATTTGAAGTTTATTCTTTCCCAAGTTAACAGCAAAGCATTCCACAAAGCACCCACATCTCTGCAGAAGGTCACTGTGGTCCACTGCTTGCAAAGGAAGGCAGTCTAAGATCCATCCTTCTGCTGGACTACATACTCCTTGGGCAATGCCTTTCTGACAGTCTTATTTTGCCTCTGCAGTTTGTAAGAGCCACTTGAGAGTCTCTACTGAGTGGAAAAGGCTCCCTGAACCAGTAGCTCCTATTGTACCACTTAGACTTCGGTGGCCAACTCTGTCCTCTGCATGTAAACCATTTCTGGTGCTTTTGCTGTATGCAGCTCCTGGGCCCTTAAGGGCTCTGCCTCCCACAGATCCTGGCTCTGGATCCAGGTTCAAGTGTTTCAACACATGTACCAATACCAGTCTTTTTAGGCATTGTTTCAGAGCCATTCATGTACAAGTCCTGAAATCCTAAACTGAATATCCTAAACTGAGCACAGTATGTGGGACTAGGTGGAATGTTTGGATTCTTTGAATGAACATGGGTTTATGAAGGCTACCTGTCATGAGGGTGAAGTTAAGTTACAGTGCTTTTGCCCTATTTAAATGCATCATTAAAGGCTTATCTAGTACATGAAGCTTTATGGATATTTTCCGCACAGGTGTGAACTTCAAATACATTAACATGTGGCTGTGTTCCAAAAAGGGAAACAGTGAACCTCTCAACATGCATTTGGTTTGCACACCAAAATTTCAGTGAACTCAAAGCATTCTACCATGTCCCAGAAAACAAATGGGCTCATTTATTGTAGTTAGCCCTCCCAGATTCACACAAATTCAGCACCAACTAAAGCAAAGTATTAATGGTTTGGGGTTTTTCATGGAAAGGAGAAGTGATTTCCTGAACTTCTGAACATGAATTAATCTTAAGTAGGAGCCATGAATTACAGTACACTGCCAGGGGCCAGGCAGCTCTAGTAAACACTGTCTGCTCAGGTAACCACAACTTGAATAGTAATTGAAATCGGCTTAAAAGAAAAAAATTTTCTAAATCCTCTCTATAAAGGTCATGCTTTGCCCTAAATCAATACCTTGTAAGCTTTAGAAAAGTACTGCTGTTAATAAATAAATAACCAATGACGAAATTAATATAAGATGTATGGTACAGGGGATTATGGCAAGAACTTCAGCCTCTTTTGCCCAATGTGTATAGTTAGATAGATATAGAGATAGAGATAGATTAGACAGACAGAGAGACAGATAGATAGATAGATAGATATAGATAGATGCAGTCAGGACCCACTGCAGACATCAGAGAGGTAACATTTGTTTTCAACAGGGCAAATTAAGTAAAACAGAAAATTTCCAGCTAGAACACCTCAGAAAATAATGTCAATAGGCTCTCAGGTAATTCATCACAAATACGCAGATGGAAGGAAATCACAAATTCTATGAGAACACAATCAAGAAAAAGTGAACATAAAAAATTGCAAGGAACATTCTATAGTCAAAACAGAGATGGTGTAACTCCAGAAGGAACTCTTCATATGCTTAAACTGGAAAAAAACGAACTGTTTGTACAAAGAACTTGTGAATAAAATGGAGATAAAATGAAAAGAAGCTATTGCGACTCACAATAAATTCACAGGCACAGAAAAGTAGGTCTACAATTAAGGCTTTGAGTTCTCCCTTTAAAAAATCAGGAAATTAGTGAGTTGTCTGAATGAAGGAACCTGAGGATTACAATTTAGAGGAAACATAGAACTATATTAGCTTTAAAGCACAAACAATGTCACACTGACGAGTGTGAGGTGGAAATTACAGAGGATCAAAATCCACATTTTCTTACAAGACAAAAATAGAGATATATAACAGGTGTGTCTCAGGTGTTTTGGTGTGTGTCTTGGTGTGCTACAGTGTAATGAGCTACTTTTGTGGCCTGCGAACAGCAGAGCATGTGTGGAACTATCCTTACGACTGACTGTGCCTACAGCAACCCAGATACGGTGTCCCACATTCTTCCATTTCATCTTCCTTAGATTTTGATTGGTGTTTATCTTCAGTAATACAGCATTTTTCTTTAAAATAATATGTTCCCATGGAACACTTTTTTTACAGACAATCCGTGGTTTCTGATGAAAAAGTATGTTGTGAAAATCTCTCCAAACAGATCAAGTGTCCTCCAGACAAACTATAGATTTTCTGCTTATCAAAAGTAAATCTTTGAGCTTTTCAAGACTTACCAATCACTAAACACGAAGTAAATCACTGAACACTGGAGTTTGTTTTCTTCAGATGAAGGTTAGCCTTGCCAGGGTTATGTGGTTTTTTATTAATATTTTGATCACATTTCTCAAATACAGGCTTGAGTACACACAGTAAGAGACAACAGTTCAAAGAAAGTAGCAAAATAATTTGTAAAAATGCCATGCTTTTCACTTCCTGTGCACTCTTTCTCTTTTATTCTTTTTCCTCCAGTTCAGCTGCCATCTCAGGGTGCCAAGAAGTTTAAGTCCCAAAGGACCAGTGCAGTTATTCTCCCACCAGCTCCAATCTCCAGATCTCAGAAAACAGGACATTGTCAGAGTCATATCCTCTATTCTCTCTTGCCTGGCCTATCAGGAGAGCCTCTGAAACCAAGCTGTGTCCTACCTGCTATCCCAAAACAGAAGAAATCTCATCCTGCAGAAGAGCTTGAGAAATCACTCACCAAATCAGATTCTGAAAATTAACTCATTACACCAGCCTAAATTAGTTGAAATATATCTAAGTGGTTAAAAGATAACTGTACGGTTAAATCTCATTAATTTGCACTAGTGATACTCTTGTGAACTGGAGTGTAACAAAACAAAATATAGCACATCACAAAAGCCACAGTCTCTGTGTGTGTGTGTGTATATATATGTGCAGTTTCATTATAGTTTTCATTTACAATGAAATTACTAAATCAATATGTAATGTGCAGTAAATTTATTTTGTGAATGGAGCCCTCATAACACATGATTTTGTTGCAGCAATGTACTATTAAGCCTTTCATAGAAAGAAGGAACAAAGAGTAAGGTTTTCTGAGTGATTTAAAAGGTGAAACTAGGGAAACATAAATTGACAGGGTTTCTTTGTAATTTGTACATGCAAAGGTGCTGATTCTGATGCTGTGCACCATCAAAAAAATTTTTAAGATTAAGAAAATAAACTCAGAATAAAAGGCAGTTTTAGCAACTGAGGTTTTTGGTCTCACATATTTTCTAATTGTAAGTTTGTGGAGTTTGTGTATTCAACAAGCTAAAAAAGTACAATGAACTAGCAATACCTGTAGGACAGACTGGTCTTTAACATGCACTGTTCAAAACTGTTTATTTCACTGACAGATTTATGTCTTATTTAACTCTTCATACTCCTCAGTGACAAAAATGCAACTATGTATTGTTATCTTCATAAAACAAGGATTGAACAGTCCTGACTTTTTAGGCATTATTTCACTTTGATCACTGAACTGAAGGAAATTTAACTAGACTGCTGTTCAGTCAAGAACCTTTGCAAGTGGTATAAGCCTTTGACTAAACATTGCACAAGACAGTCTTTCCTAGAGTCTAACAAAGACGCCAAACTCTGCTTGCTTCAGGGTTCTTATCTAAGTCTTGCTGAGATTACTTTAGAGGCTTCTCCACTTCAGATTATAGAGGGGCTGTGGGCTGGGGGAGGTAGTCCCTTTTTGTCACCCTTCTGTATCACCACTTCCAGTAAGCCAGTCCAAAAATAGCTCTACACCAGCAGCTCATTCAACAAGGACATGGCAGTTCTGTTTACCTCTAGATAAATATCTTATTAGCTGTACAAACATTTCTTTTGCTGTGTCACAGTAAAAGACAAACCTGACATGAAGACAGTAATCATGTTCCAGTAGCTGCAGTTTCCAATTTCACTGTGCTAACGACTGTAAATAGGATGACTGGTGGCTGTCACAGACAGTCCCAGAAAGAAAAAAGCAGAGCACAACAACAGCTGCTCTGATGCAACACAGAGAAGAGGGAACGTTTGCACACAAATAAAAGAATATTTTATTTTTAAACATCTCACCCAAGTGTCAGGATATAAAGCTCAAATTCAACAAGAGATGTAAACATCTAGCTTCTTGGACCTCACAGACAACCTGAGGCCACATGGAAAAAACACTGCATGACAGATGCATACTCTGCTAAAGGAAAAATCAGTTCTGGCACACTCTGTCTTTACACCTGACTAGTCCTGTTCAGTCTAGCCTCACTGAAAAGTCCAGAATTTCTCCTGCACTGTAGCAGACTGGTATTTGCTCCACAAGGTCGCTGCCTGAGCTACTCTGCTCTACAGAGCCCCTGAGCTTCTCTGCTTGAAAGTCCACCTATTGCAGGTCCCAAAATCTCTATCCTGATTTATGCCACTTTTTACCTCACCCTGTGGCCTCACACAATAGACAAATTGTTCCTAAGTCATTTCCTAGAAACATTAAAGCTTCCATGCAGACTTTATGCCACTATCACATGGTACAAAGCAAACGGTTTCGGTGCAGACTGCACGAAAGAGAAAGGAAATTTAATTCATACAGCTCTGGCCATCACAAGAATGAGGTTTGTCGTCACACAGCAAAAGCCTAAAGTAACCATTCTGGCAGAGATCAATTATCTTTAGTTCAATAAACTGCTCAGGAATGGGTCTGGAAGAAAGGGAAGACCAAATAGCACAACAAGGAAATTCTAGTGAGGGCAAACATTTGTAACTCCATTGGCACATTAGTCCTTTTCAGTAGGTAAGGAAACCATGCCTTTAGCTATCTACTGGGATGCCTCAAAAGAAGCTGGTCATGTGATGCAACTCCAGTTTTTCCTGAACAGAAGGGGATCCTCATTGCTACTGCTGGATTTGAGACAGGAGCTGAATCTCTCATTTCATGCATTACCCTGCCTGTCCAGGGTCCAGGAGAGTCCTGGGCTGCCTAATGGCAACCATAAAAGCTGTGGTGGCACTCACTTGTTTGCCAGCTGCTGTTCTAGGCTGGAGACAAAGATAGAAGAACAGTCTGTGTTGGCTTCCCATAGACACTTGAACAAATTTCAGATGTTTCCAGTATTACAGCAGAAGAGCAAGGGAGAGATATTCCCCCATGCCTTAGGCTAGACACTTCCATTCCCAGAAAGGAAGCGATCAGATTTCTGGTTTTCCTGTTCAGCAGTGCTTTGTTAAGGCAGCATGGGTGGACAAAGCTAAATAATGAACAATTCCTCTTCAAAGATAACACTGTCTTTCAAATGAAAGTCCTTCAAAAATGGAGAATTTCAGGTGCAGTCACTTGTTACCACACACTTGTTACCACACTCATTATGCAATGTATTTGTGTGACAGAAGGCAGCAGATAGGTGAATTATGCCTATCATTTTCCCCTTTTTACCTTATCTTTTTCTAGAAAATAATGTTTTCCTCTGTGGGTCTGCAATCCAGGAAAGGCTTTTTCAGGAAAGGAATGCAAATCCAATTGCCTGTTCAAAGGTAAGCACAGAAAACAGTTCTTACCAGAACAGAGACAGTCTTAAAAGCCAGCACCCTGAACTAAGATCCAGGTCACTTTTCTAATGTGTTTCTTCCGTAGACTGTCAATAAGGAAGTAGTTTGTGATTTACCAAAAACAGGTATTTTAAAAATTAATGCATATAGAAAGCAGTAAAAATTATTCTCAGAAACATTCCCATCAGAAACTATTCTGTCTTTTGAGTTTGGTTGCCAAATTCTACAGTAAATGAACAGACAAATTAAGGTGAAGTATTTCATCTTCAGAGGAGAGCAGACTGTTGACTGCAGCATACTGCATGAAAGATAACAAATGAACCGATACCTACTTAAGCTACCCTGACCTCTTGCTCAGACCTTTCCTGGAAGATAATGGCAGGAGAGACAATAAAAGGCTAACACTGTTGATTAGCAATTGCCAAGAAATGTCTGGTCGGTAGGTCATGACAGAGAGTTTTTTCCCTCTGTCTAATGATTAAATAACCCTGGCACATTCTTCTCTGACACTAGTGCAGTGTTTACTCATCGTGTGAAGTATTCAGGTGTCTGGGGAGTTCAGCTTGGCACAGGGAGCTACGAAAATACAAACACACACAGGATATATTTTCTGAACAAAACATATCTCCTCACTGCCATACACTCTACATTCCTTATACCATTCTTATGAATATAATTTCAAAATGCTTTTTAAAACAGTGCAGCCTTTATTCTAGTGGACCATTTACTTATACACTGATATTGAATGGACTGGTCCACTCTTCCAGTAAACAGTGCAGGTGATTAGCCTTAGTCCATTATTTAAAACAGAGAAAAACATTCACATGTAAAACAAAGGATCAGCCAGTATTGTGACAATCATTCAAAGGCTATTCTATTGCTGAGAAGAATATTTGATGAGCAGACTAATTTCCTTATATAAATACCTACAGAGAAAGCTATATCCTCTAAAATTCAGTCTTAATAAAGCATTTTAAATACCCATACCATTGCCAAAGGTGGAGATCTTTTGTCCCCTCACCACCTAATACACTGCATTCTGCTACCATCACCAAAGGACTGTCTGCACAATCCATATGTTTTTCCACTGCAAAACATCAGAAGCATCATTCAACTTTTCAAACAATTCTAAGAGGGCTTTAAGAGCTCATGTGATCATACTGTCATCATGACTCATCACAGCTCCTCCTCTGCATCTGCATTTTGATAATGATTTAGAAAACATATTGAAAGTATACATTATTTGCCTTTGTATTTTAAAAGTGGAATTTTTTCCTCATTATTTTCATAGGGTTTTTCCTATGATTCAGAGAATCATAGGAAATTCTTTAGATTCTGAGATTTTTCTGTGCTGGCCCTGTTGGTGGAAAAGCTCACTGTTATAATGGAGCCAGTTTAGACCAGAGTCTGTCTGGTGTCCAGCCTTAGAGCCACCTCAGACCAAGAGCACAGAGTAGTACTTGATGAGAAGTAGTTGACACAAAGACAAAAAGATAATTCCATGCCTGTCAGGATCCTAAAGCCCAACTGTTCCACACAGACAGCCAACACTGACAAGGACCTGCCTGATGCAGCTGCTACTGAGCCTAGTAAGGTCACAGAATCACTGAATGGTCAGGTTGGAAAGGACCGCAGTGGGTCATCCGGTCCAGCATCTCTGCTGACTTACCTTGTACAGCCTTCTGCAGTTAAGTTCCATTCCCCATCTCACTGTGGTGCTTTAGGGTATTTGGCATCATGGTGTGACTTTCTGTGGCTCTGCAGACACCCGAAGAGCCTGCAGAATCAGGGGTATGTTCATACCTGTCTAAGAGGATTATTTGACTCTACACACATGTGCCTTCCTGCACCTTTGCACAGGTTTCTGTGCTCAGCATGTGGAATTCCATCCTTTGGAAGAAGAATGTGGCTGAGTTCCTTGTATCACACAGGAGCAGACTGAAACTGTCTGAATGCATTAATGCACCAAGAAAAAGCTTGGTCCAGCTCTCCCAAGGTGTCTCTGTAGCCATCATCACCATTACAAAAGACCCCACAGTCACAGCCTTTCCTATCAAGATGACAACAGGAAGATTAGTTTGGTAAGAGTGGAACTGAGGGGAAGGGGCAGGAGAAGCAGCTCCCCTCTCACACACAGTGCCAAAAACTTCAGCTGTACTTTCAGCTTGCCAACTGAGCTGAAAATAGCTTTGCATGCACACTGAAAGCTGTGAAGGGAAACCTTTCTACAGTTGGCTGCACTTAAATAGTTGAAGAGAAATAGCACTGTATCTTTCACATACAGAAGTCAAGGGTAAATGAGTAAAATAATGAGGAAGGAAGAAATATAAGGTCTGACCAGAAACACTGGTTATACAATACAGTTGTAAAGACTGCATCTTTGGATCCTAAAATTCACCAAACTTGTAGTATTTCTGAAGTGATTCTTGCAGGAGACTCTAGAAGTAAGCAGAGATTTATTAGTAAGAACAGAAAAACCAGATTGTTAAATAATTCTGTGAACCCAGAGAGAGGCTCTGCCACCCCTTCTGTCAAATTCCTAGCACCCAAGAGATGTAATTTTTTCGGATCTGGAGGTCTGGAGTTTCTAAAGGATTCATTCACCCTCCAGCTCTTGATACAGAGAGACATCTTGTGTAGGAAGTTTATCAAAAAGAAATTGGATGCTTTTGAAAATTCAAATACTTGAAACTCTAAAAATATTTTTTGTGCTATGACCTCTCCTGCTTCAGTGTCCAGTGTTTTTCCACAGTTCACTATGTTGTGACCTTATAAAGATTTTCCTCCCGTTGCTGATTTGAGCCATGTTTCCATAAAATGTCCTAGAAACTACAGACTGAAATCACTTGAAGTTCATCATCATCTGTGTGGTCTTTTTCTCTCACTTACACATTTTTAGAAGATTGATTTTTTTGTAAATAAATTTGCCATCATATTGGTTTTGGTAGATTCCAAGACATATCTTGGAATGCTGCCTCTGATTTGTCACTTAGGTTTCGTCATGTAACACAAAATCATGTCCAATACAAGGGTTCATTATAGTTAATACACATGGAAATTTCCATGTAATGACTTGTTAGAGGCATAGGCCAAGAGAAGCAATTTGTGTCCTTGCTGTCCTTCTACTTTCTTCTCTTCTGTTGGGTGTTTTTATGCCTGATGAATTTACATCAGGATTTTATTGTTTTCACTCCTGCATACATACTGTACAGTTAATCAAATGCTGCCTTTATAGGCACTTTAAAAGCATAGGTCAAGTCTCTCCTACACTGTTCCTGATGTGGAACTCATACTACTTAGTTTCAGAAATGCAAAAATCAATGTGTCAGGACTTTGAGCTATATTACTCCTTTATTGGAGTAGTTATTCTTAATTCAGACATCACCTTCTTAACTACAGCAACTGTTACACACTACAGAAAGAAACACTTTTCCAAATTCTTTTGCACAAAGGAAATTTCATTTGACTGTCAGATCTATCAACACTAGTTTTCAACGTTATTTCTGTAAATGTAAGATCAGCACATCAGACAAAAGTGCAGTGTAAAACTGTGGCAGGAATCAGGGTGAGTTCTTTATGCAAATTTTTAGAAAAAAAAGCAAGCACCAGTTTTGCACACTTCTTGTGTTTTCTGGTAAGGTGGCAGACAGGAGGATAGTCTGCTTTCACAGAGGTTTTATTTTCCTCTCAGCTTTTATGAGATGGTAGCAACCGGTTACTAAAATTCACAGAGATCTTGTAGCAAACTGGAGGATATATTTATATTTTCTAATGAAATTTAGCACTTAACAAAAAAGTAATCATTCCACCCGTGGAAACCTTCCCAGCAGACTAGTAAATAGTATTAGTCCAATGTCACACATGAAGAAACTCAGGTAGAAAGATTATACATTAAATTTCCAATAGTGACTTCTTACAACTGGGGCCAGCGGGGCCTAAGTTCAGTGCTCAGGCGTTAAACCTCCAAAATGCGGCTTATGTATTCCCTCCTTACAGGAACTTGCTTTGAGTGTTCAGTATTTATGAGTTGGGTGGAGGAGTGCAGGAAGCAATTTAAGGGCTGAAACGTAAAGATGATAAATGATTCTTCTCAGGGGACAGTAGAGAGTCAGTCTGACAGCAGATCCTGGCCACTGGCCTGTGCTTACTCTTGACCAAAAGCCACCTTAGCCAGCTTGGCTGGAAGGCTTCTGCTGGAGAGTATGTAGCAGTCACAGTGCTATCACTGAGACTGAAAAGCAACATTACCCATGGCTATGGACAGTTCACGCAGAACACTGGGAAACTTAGCCCAGAACCACAGCTTCAGATAGTAGGAAAGGACTGGAAACAGCCTGTATTTTCAGGAAAATGAAGTGCCAACCTTCTATTGGCAGTTACTTTGTGTGATTACTCTCTGGGCTAGGAAAGGCTCAGAGCTGCCACCTGAGATTAGCCCTTCCTTGTCTCCTTGATCCTCCTTGTCCTCTCATCTCCTTAATCTCCTTAGATGGTGGAAGAGAATAGGCTGGGATTCTGGAGTCACATCCCACAGTCACAACTCTGCCATCTCAAACTACAGAAAAGAGATCAAACAAACTAATCCACAAAGAGCACATTCCAGCTGCTCTCCTGATAGGTTTTGCAAATTCTAAGTGAACACGTCACATAATACTCATCCTCACAACTGGCAGTTTTGTTTCACATTCTCTAGCTGATCCAAATTTAAATGTTGCTGCCTTGTAGTATCGCCCATGAAGGGACACCAGGCACAACCTGTGCTGGGTAGCACAACCTGTCTTGGGTAGCACCCTTCGGTAAGCACCTCAGCACATGTTCACCCAAACAAGATGCTGGGTGAACAGCATTTGAGAATGCAGAGCTGTATTTACAAGCCTGCTATGGCAAAATGATGAGGGCATTATGGGTTGTCATGTTCTCCATTTGTACCAAATGGAAAACTCTCACAGTGAAATCTAAATCACAAGTTAATTTGTTCTTCAACTTGTCTTTAAGATTTAAAAGGCCGGTGCTAACAGTGCTTAAAACTAGCTTCTGTGAGCTGAACCAAAATCATCAACTCAAATCACTGAGGCCACTGGAATCTATAGGATGAGTTCAGTTCTTACTGACTCACTCTGCTTTAGCTAAAAGGCTGGTCTGAAAAGTTTCTTATATTACTGTGCCAACCAAACACAGACATGAAAATAAAATCCACATTAGCTGACTACCTTGTTTAACACTCTAAACTTCATAATACAAGTGTATTAATCCAAATGTTTGGCTTACCTCAACATTTGGGGTAGTTCAAACTAACAAGTATTAATTGCTTCAAGGGATGACTTAAACTATCCAAATTTAAAACATGAAGTTTTGCCACTGCACTAAATATTGCTTGTTCATGGTTTTCTTTCAATATGCTCTTACACAGGTAGAAGCTTTACTTATCTCCTGGCCCATCTTCTCAACTCTGTGAAAACATCAGTTCATATGCATTTCTGCAATGTTACAATCTGCAAGAGCGTGATAAATTCTGCATTGCATACAACAATTTGGGAGGTTTTTTCTGTTGGTTGCTATGCATAATCACTTATTATTTAACTAAGCAGAAGTATGACACTGACAGCCAAGTTAATTTTTTTATTCCAAATATTTTTCAAGAAAAAAATTAAATCCCTCAGCTGACTGGAGTTAAGAGATGTTTGAGATTTGTGTCAAAATGTTCTGTAAATAAAGAGACCTTCACAGAAATGCCCCCAGAGGCGTGAACTACTTCCTTTCAATCATACCTACTAACAATTTCAATCCTAGTGTTAGTCTGAGAAACCGTCTTTCAAGCTATTTTTAAATATATTTTCATAACAGAAATCATGTCTCAGCTAAAAAGAGATTTTTTACAGAGAAAAGCATCCTAGTGAAAGGCCAAAGCTCAATGACAATTTAATCTGTCTACTGCTGTAAAAGACAGTAAAAAAATGGTTCTATAAATATATCAGCAAGAAAAAAAAAGAGGTAAGGATAATCTCCATCCTTTACTGGATATGCAGAAAAACATTGTGACAAAGGATGAAAAACAGATGAGGTACTTCATGCCTTATTTGTCTCTCTAATAGCAATACCAGGTTTTCTCTGGATACCCAGCCCGCTGAACTAGAGGACAGGGATGAGGACCAGAATGAAACCGCCTTAATCCAAGGGGACATAGTCAATTACCTGCTACCCCACAAGTCTTTGGGGTCAGATGAAACCCATACAAGGGTACTGAGGGATCTGGCAGTAGAGCTCACCAAGCCACTTTCCATCACTTACCTGGCTAACCAGGTTGATCCCAGCTAATTGGAGGTTGGCAAATGTAACACCCAAATACAAAACAGGCTGGAAGGAGGATTCATGGAACTACAGGCCTGTCAAGCTGACCTTGATGCTGATAAGGTCATGGAGCAGGTCATCTTAAGTGTCATCACACTGTACTTGCAGGACAGCCAGGAGACTGGGCCTAGCCAGCATGGGCTTATGAAAGGCAGGTCCGGCTTGACCACCTGATCTCCTGAGGAAGAAGCTGTGGATGCTGTCTACCTGACTTCAGTAAAACCTTTGACACCATTTCCCAAAATATTCTCCTGGAAAAGCTGGCAGCCCACGGTTAGGACAGGTGCACTCTTCACTGGATAAAAACTGGATGGCTGGGCCCAGAGATTGGTGGTGAATGGGGTTACACCCAGTTGGTGGCCAGTCATGAGTGGGGATCCCCAGGGCTCAGTACTGGGGACAGTTCTGTTTAATATCTTCATTAATGATCTGGATGAGGTGATTAAGTGTACCCTCAGTCACTTCACAGATGACACCAAGCTGAGT